>JAJPUD010000315.1:210085-344354 GCA_023553655.1 Myrmecobius fasciatus
GGAAGGAAGGAGGGAGGGAGGAAAGAAGAAGAATAAGTGAGGGAGGGAGGCAGGGGAGAAGAGAGGGAAGGACAGAAGGGGGAAAGTGGGGAGGGAGAGGAGGAGGGGATGACCTTATCACAAAATGCTTTGGAAATATTATATTCGGAGGAGATATTCAGTGGATTGCTCTGTGGTCCATGATTGTGTAAGGGTAGGTATTGATTAACTAGGAATGTGCCATCTTTTAAGCCTTTTAATACAAGGAACATAAAGGTGTGCCTTTCTGACCCCTTGGTGCCTCCTCCTATCTGTTTCTGATTCCAGAGTTTATCCATAATCAAAGATGACCAGCACTTTCTTCTTTGTAGCTATCTCCTTCTCCTCCTTTCCTGTCTCCTCTTTAAGCTTGCTTATGAGGTTTATAGCTGGGGTAATTATTCTTGCCTTCTACAGGTTAAGGATCAGCAGCTGCTGAATGCAAATTGGATATGTAGGAAACCTGTATCCATACTATCAAGCCTCCAATCAATAAGCTAACCAATAATATTGAACAATAACATGAAAGACAGCATGGTGTAATGGAAAGAATAGTGAATTTGGAGTTTTAGAACCTGGATTCAAATCCTGACTAGTACTTATTAGTTACCTGATCTTAAGAAAATCACCCAATATTTCTATGTTTAAATCTCCTAGTCTATGAAATTAGAATTAGACTAGATTTCTAAGAATTCTTTTAAATCTAAATATATGTCATGTGTCTAGCAATATAAGGAGTGTCCTAAAAGTCTCAGTCCACTTTTAAAGCTTTTAAAATGAACTAAGACTTTTGGGACATCATGTATAAGGTGCTAGAGGGGAGAAAGGACAGAAGTACAAGTTCTATCCTCAGAATTCACATTCTACATGATAAGGGAAAATTAACTCCCGTGAAGCAATGAGAAAAATGGACTATTAGAAAATAAAGTATTGACTAAGTGTAACAGGAATTAAAAGGGAAACTCTTACCACATCCCATGGCTGTCACAGATGGGCTGTGTTAACATACACAGTTCCATTGGATGAGCAGTCAGGACTAATTTTTCTTGAAATTGACATTACACAAAAGTATTCCTTTTGAGGAAACTAACTGGTTCCTTTTTTGTCTAGTCCACAGGTTCTGTATCTCTCGGCAGCATATAAAAGGTGTAAATGTCAGTTTTGCATACTTTACTCTCTTAAGCACTAAAGAGCAGAATAGTAGGGAAGACTGTGGGGATTTGATAGTCTTCAGATTTGAAGGGATTTCATAAGGATATCATAAGGGATATCTTAAGGACAAAGGATTAAAAATGTTCTGTCCTTCCTCAAATGGCAGAAAATAGAATGGACAGAAGTTTCAATGCAATGAGGCAGTTTCCTCTCTGTAAGGAATCTAACATTTTGAGCTATTCAAAAAAGAAATTGGCTGCCTAGGAGAATAGTGGCTTGCCTTACCTGGAGGTCAAGCAAACACAACAGAAAACTTTGCTGCATGCGTGAGTTGTGTTCAATAGCTGTTTTAATAGCTTTTATTCAGTTGTTTTCCAGTCATACCCATCTTTCTAACCTATTTGAGATTTTATTAGCAAATATAATGGCATGGTTTGCCAATTCCTTCTCCAGTTCATTTTACAGATGAGGAAACTGAGGCAAACAGGATTAAATGGCTTACCCAGGATCACATAGCTAGTAAGTGTCTAGAAGCCAGGTTTTAACTCTGGAAGATGAGTCTTCCTAACTCCAGGATGAGCACTCTCTCTACTGAGCTATCTAGCTCCCCCTTTTTAATAATTTAAAATTCTTTAAATCTTTTGAGGCACCGTAAATACTTATGACTCAATGGTCTCTGAGATCCCTTTCAACTATTACATTTTGCAAAGGGACTATAACTAGAGTAAATACTGATGAAGTTTACTGAAGAGAGGTTTCAGCTTTCCTCTGTCCCAAAAGAAGTCCAAAGCTGGTGGGAGATATCTCCTTGGGGATATCTGAACTAAAAAACTGAACTTAACTTAATGGTACTTAATGAGAAGGGAATCTCTTTTAATTTTCACAATCAGCTCATATTTAGATCATCTCAATAGCAATAGGCATGTTTCATCACAGCTAAATTGGATGATACTGAATTATGAAGCCCTAAGGGACTGAGCACTGGCCCATTAAATTCCCATTAGGAATCCTCTGGTCCAGCTCTGAGCTTATTATAAGCAAACAAATTATTTAAAGGTGGCAGTAATAATAATAATATCTAGCATTTGGATAGCACTTCAAGGTTTATAAAATGCTTTACAAATATTTCATTTGATCCTCAAAATCACTCTGAGAAGCAGTGCTATTATTATCTCTTTTTTTCAGATGAGGAAACTGAAGCACAAAGAAGTTAAGTTCATAATCACACAGCTAATATGTGTTCAAGGATGGATTTAACCTTGACTCCAATTATCACACCGTATTCACTATACCACCCAGTTGACTATTTTTAAGATGTAAAGTTAGAAATTTTTCTCATTGTGCTTCAGAAGTTTCAGGGATATAACAACTCTTCTAGTAGATTCAATAGCCTTTTTCCCCTATGGGAAGTATTATAGCAAATAATGGAACAGAGAAGTTCAAAGCAACAGTTGGTGTCCTCCATGCAACTCAGAAAAGTCATCTTGACTCTCCCCTATTGTTGGACAGTGCTCTATACTGACCATGGGAGAATTTTGAATTATAACTAATGGGTAATATGGAAACTTGGAAAGGAAAAAGAAGTGTTGAAAATATATCTGAATCACTCCATTTAATTAAAGGAATGCTTAACATATCTAGTTATGAGAGCTAGTGAAGTTGGAAGAGTTGCTAGGCTATTGAGAGGTATGTTTGTATGAAGAAAAATCCCAAGGCAGGATTTTTACATCCTCATAGATATTGAGTTTAGAGAATAAATTTTGAAACTAGTCAATCAAGTTCTTCTCTTAATAATACATTATTTGTGTTGAGAATTCCTTCCAGTTTTATCTTTGGATTTTTCTGTGTACTAATTTTACTTTCTCTTGTACCATAATTATGTGTGTTCATCTTTTTCCTCCATTAGATTCTAATTTCCTTGAGGACAGTTTCTAAATTATATCTATCTTTATATTTCTATCACTTCAAATATTGCCTAGAATAGGTTCTTAATAAATGCTTGTAGAATGGATTGAAGAATAGAGTAGAATTTTCACCCCTATACCAAAAAAGCCAAAATAAACTGCAAATTTTATTTTTCCTCATTAAAATTTCCTTTAATTAAGGAATTAGAGTAGGTAATAAGGAAACCAAATTATCACTCTTTGCAGATGACATCATGGTATACTTAGAGAACCCTAGAAACTCGACTAAAAATTACTAGAAACAATTCACAATTTTAGCAAAGTTGCAGGATACAAAATAAATACACATAAATCATCAGCATTTTTATATATTACCAACAAAGTTCAGCAGCAAGAGATACAAAAAGAAATTCCATTCAAAATAATTGTTGATAGTATAAAGTATTTGGGAATCTATCTGCCAAGAACAGTCAGGAACTATATGAACTAAATTACAAAACACTCTCCACACAAATAAAATCAGACCTAGTCAATTGGAAAAACATAAAACGCTCATGAGTAGGCCAAGCAAATACAATAAAAATGACAATACTACCCAAACTAATTTACTTATTTAGTGCCATACTGATCAAACTCCCAAGAAATTATTTTACAGATCTAGAAAAAATAATAGCAAAATTCATTTGGAAGAACAAAAGGTCAACAGTTTCAAGGGAATTAATGAAAAAACAAGGCTTATGATGGTGGACTTGCTGTACCAGATCTAAAACTATATTATAAAGCAGCAGTCATCAAAACCATTTGGTACTGACTAAGAAATAGAGTAGTCAATCAGTGGCATAGGATAGAATCACAGGACAAACTAGGCAATAACTATAGCAATTTAGTGTTTGATAAACCCAAAGACCCCAGCGTCTGGGGTAAGTATTCATTATTTGACAAAAACTGCTGGGAAAATTGGAAACTAGTCTGGAAGAAATTAGGGCTTGATCCACATCTAACACCACATACCAAGATAAGATCTAAATGGGTTCATGATCTGGATATAAAGAGTAATATTATAAGTAAATTAGAGGAACGTAATATAGTTTACCTCTCAGATCTATGGAGATGGAATAAATTTATGTCCAAAGAAGAACTGGAACTCTTAATTGAACACCAGATAGATAACTTTGACTATAGTAAGTTAAAAAGTTTTTGTACAAACAAAACCAATGCAGTCAAAATTAGGAGGGAAGCAATAAATTGGGAAATCATCTTTACATTTAAGGGTTCTGATAAAGGTCTCATCTCTAAAATATATAGAGAATTGTCTCATATTTATAATAATTCAAGCCATTCTCCAATCGACAAATGGTCAAAGGATATGAACAGACAATTTTCAGAGGATGAAATTAAAACTATTTCTAGTCATATGAAAAGGTGCTCCAAATCACTATTGATCAGAGAAATGCAAATTAAGACAACTCTGAGGTACCACTACACACCTGTCAGATTGGCTAAAATGACAGGAAAAGATAAATATGAATGCTGGAGGGGATGTGGGAAGGCTGGGACACTGATACATTGTTGGTGGAACTGTGAATGGATCCAGCCATTCTGGAGAGCAATTTGGAGCTATGCTCAAAAAGTTATTAAACTGTGCATACCCTTTGACCCAGCAGCATTTCTATTGGGCTTATATCCCAAAGAAATCATAAAGGAAGGAAAGGGCCCCACATGTGCAAGAATGTTTGTGGCCTTTTTGTAGTGGCTAGAAACTGGAAACTGAATGGATGCCCATCAATTGGACAATGGCTGAACAAATTACGGTATATGAGTGTTATGGAATATTATTTTTCTGTCTGAAATGACCAGCAGGATGATTTCAGAGAGGCCTGGAGAGACTTGCATGAACTGATGCTGAGTGAAATGAGCAGAACCAGGAGATCATTATACACAGCAACAACAATACTATATGATGATCAATTCTGATGGACATGGCTCTCTTCAACAATGAAATGTTTCAAACCACTTCCAGTTGTTCACTGAAGAAAGCCATATACACCCAGAGAAAGGGATGTGAAATTTGGACCACAACATAACATTTTCATGCTCTTGATTGATGTTTGCTTGCATTGTGTTTCCTTTATCTGATTTTCCTTTCTTGTAGATACAATTTTTCTTGCACAACAATAAGTATGGAAATATGTATACATATATTCGATTTGTCAAGTATTTTAACATAATTAACATGTAGTGGATATCCTGCCATCTAGGGGAGGGATGGGGAGTAGGGGGGGGAATTTGTTACAGAAAGCTTTGTAAGGGTTAATTTTGAATAATTACCCATACATATGTTTTACAAATTATATATATATATATATATATTTCATTTAATTATGGGATATAGTGGAAAAGTGAACTAGGGAATTGGAGTCAGGGAGATCTGAGTTCAAATCTGGCCTCAGATACTTACTAGTTGTGTGACTGCATGTTGTTTAATTCTGTTTCCCTCAGTTTCCTCAACTACAAAATGAGCTGGAGAAGGAAATGGCAAACCACTCTAGTATTTTTGCCAAAAAAAAAACCCCACCCCAAATGGGGTCACAAATAGTAGGGTACAACTGAACAACAACAACTGGACTAAGGAGTCATAAAACCTGCATTCTAATCTTAGTTTTGATACTCCTCAGCTGTGTGATCATGGATAATTCATTTGAGTTTGTGTCAAAGTCTCATTTTATTGAAAATCAAAGCACTGGACTTCTAATAAAAAATCAGCATCCAGATAACCATTTCCAAACTACTGTGTCTCCATTCTAGCCATCATCCCTCCTAGAAATCTATACTCTGCTCCTGACCTCTGACAGGTAAGTTTTTGTTTTTTGTTTATTTTGTTCCAATGGAGTTCTCTACCTCCCAGGAGCCATTTCCTTTTTTTTTTTTTTTTTTTTTTTTTTTTGCTTTTTGCTGAGGCAACTGAGGTTAAGTGACTTGCCCAGGGTCACACAGCTAGGGAATGTTAAGTGTCTGAGACCAGATTTGAACCCAGGTCCTCCTGACTTCAGGGCTGGTGCTCTACCCACTGCGCCACCTAGATGCCCCACCAGAAGCCATTTCCTAAACCATGTGACAGCATGTTTCCCCATCTCTCCCCTTTCCAAATCCCCTTGATATATTGTTTTCTCTAAAGTATAAGTTCATCGAAGTCAAGGATTGCCTTGCTTTACTTGCATTTGCCCCCAAGATTTAACATAGTACCTGGTGCACAGTAAGTGCTTAATAAATGCTCTATCTATCTGCTTGCCTTCCTAATTACTTATCATCTATTTATCAACTCATTTCTCAAATTCATAAATGCAAATCACATTCTTCTTTTAATCCAAGAAAACAAGGTGGTTGTGATTAGTCTACCATAATGTGATCACAGTACTAAAGTGCCCAAGGAGCAGCAAGTATGTTGTGCTCTTCATAACAACCTTGTGAAGTGGATAATACAGGCAGTATTATGCCCATTTTACAGATGAGGTAACTAAGGGTCCAATAGATTAAGTGACTTCCCCAGTTGATGTTTAGTCATTTTCATTTGTAACCCCATTTAGGGATTTTTTGACAAAGATACTGGAGTGCTTTGTCATTTCCTTTTCCAGTTAATTTTTACAGATATGGAAACTGAGACAAAAAGAGTTAGTAATTTGCCCAGTGTCTGAGGCCAAATTTGAACTCAGATTTCCTGACTCTACACCCTGAAGTCTGTGGCTTGTGCCACCTAGCTTCCCAAGAAGTCGTGTCAGAGATGTGGGCATTCTGAGTCACTGTCACTCAACTTGACCTTTGTCTTGCCACTGGTCTCTGATAACTCAAGAAGAAAGAATGAAGCTGATAACCCTTTCTTCCAGGGTATGCACAGTTTGATAACTTTTTGAGCATAGTTCCAAATTGCTCTCCAGAATGGTTGGATCTGTTCACAGTTCCACCAACAATGTATCAGTGTCCCAGTTTTCCCACACCCCCTCCAACATTCGTCATTATCTTTTCCTGTCATTTTAGCCAATCTGACAGGTATGTAGTGGTACCTCAGAGTTGTCTGAATTTGCATTTCTCTGATCAATAATGATTTAGAGCATTTTTTCATATGACTAGAAATGGCTTTAATTTCTTCATCTGAAAATTGTCTGTTCATATCCTTTGGCCATTTATCAATTGGAGAATGGCTTAAATTCTTATAAATTTGAATCAATTCTCTATATATTTTTAAAATGAGGCTTTTTATCAGAACCTTTGAATGTAAAAATGTTTTGCAGTTTATTGCTTCCCTTCTAATTTTTTCTTCATTAGTTTTGTTTATACAAAAACTTTTTAACTTAATATAACTAAAATTATCTATTTTGTGTTCAATAATGAATAACAGTTTTTCTTTGGTCACAAATTCCTTCCTTCTCCATAAATCTGAGAGGTAAATTATTCTTTGTTCTTCTAATTTGTTTATAGTATCACTCTTTATCTATAAATTGTGAACCCATTTCAACCTTATCTTGGTATACCGTATTAGGTGTGGGTCAGTGCCTAGATTCTGCCATACTAATTTCCAATTTTCCCAACAGTTTTTGTCAAATAGTGATCCTATAACCTATACTAGATTTATCTGATGATCTATCAGACTCTGGAGTAGGAGTTCTTATCATAGTGATAGTAAGAGAAGCAATGGAAACTAGAGGGAATTAAACAGGCCAAAGATGGAAGAGTAGGACTGTTATGGAGATGATGCTCCCTTGATTGATATCCTCAAGTTTAACCATTAAGTACTGGACTATAAATTTTCCAGAATGCCTCTGAACTTGACTGGTAGGAGAAAGGAAGTACATCAAAAAGGAACTTTCTCTAAACTCTTTCTTATGTATGCTTCAATTATCTCTAATATGATTATTATTTCATTAGATGTTTTGCCTGGTAGCTTTATTACATTTTTTAAAGAAATAGCAAGTTTTTTGCAGCTTTATGTGCAATTACTTTTTATTATATTGTAATGGAAATTTTAGTTTATTCCATACATTAAAAATAAAAGATTTTTTTAAAGTAAAACTAAGAACATTTTATACACAATAATCTTTGAGAGCTTTAATATTCCATTCATTCATTTAACAATTATTTATCTACTATGTCTCAAAGGTAGATCACTGAAAATGTTTATGGGTATGTGGCTATGACCATCATAATAAAACATAACTCATTTATTGACCCAGGAAAGCTAAATCTAAAGTTTTTTTAGGTAAGTAGATTGACACATTAATTATCTGCCTGTCATTGTGATGACAATGTAGATGGCACAAGGAAATGAGCATTCACTGGGAATTATGAGATCTGGATTCAAATCCTGGCTTCTTACTTATTAGCTGAAAAATCTTGAGCAATAATAACTCAAGTTCTATAGTCGTCACATTCTGTATTATCTGGATGTATCTGAATCTAAAAATGTATGTTATCTAGTCTAGACAATGGCATGATTCATTAACGTTTTTCATTTTTTTAGATATAATTTTTTGAATGGTATCAATATGTTCTAAGAGAACAGAGTTAGAGTTGGGAGAGTGGGAAAGAATCTAGAATTTTAACTATGATCATAAGAAAATACCTAACATTAGATATTGGATAAGTTTTTAACCCAAAGAAAAACATAAGATGTATTCAATAAATCTGCTGTTCTTTTAAAAACAAGCACAAAATTCTGAAACAGCATGTCTATTGCGACCTGTGTCTACCACTTATACGGCCTTTGCATCATGGCTCAATTCTGGAGTCTCCACTGGTCTGGTATAGGGCTAAGTATAATATTGGGTCAGAGAAAGGTGGCGGCCATTACTGCCTCTGTTCCACCATAATTCAGATTTCAAGTATACTGCTATAGTTTATTGTCATTGTTCAGTTATTTCAGTCATGTCCATTTTTTCATGACACCCTTTGGGCATTTCTTGATAAAGAAACTGGAATTATTTGCTATTTCCTTCTTCAGCTCATTTTACAGATCAGAAACTGAAGCAAACAGAGTTAAGTGACTAGTTTCTGAGACTAGATTTGAACTCCTGAAGATGAATCTTCTTGACTCCATGTCTAGAATCTCTACTTTGCCACTTACTGAATTGTACAGTCTTGGCCAAAATATTTAAGTTTTATTGGGTTCAATTTCTTCATCTATAAAAAAGGGAGATTAGACAAAATTAGATCTTAGGTCAATTACAGCTAAATCTATCATCCCCAATCTCACCAAGAAAAACATAGTTTATACCTTAACTTGTAATATTCAGGAGTGCCCTGTTATATTAACATTCATTGAGTTCCAATGTCATGTAATCAAGTGTACACTCTAGACCTTGGTCTCAGCCTGTTTCACACTGTGATACTTTTTACATCTATTTTATAAGCTTTCTGGCCAGTAATCATAAAGACCTACTTACTTCCCCCTTGCAATATCACATTGGAGCACAAAGCAAATGTGGAGACTTGGGCCAAGAATTTCCACCGATTCAGCACTCTTTCAACCAGAGCCTCTCCTCTAAGTAGAAAGCTAATGCTCTGAGTGATTTCAATGCCATTAAAACTAATGATTTTTCTATAAACATTTTCATTAATCTTGCTCATTTATCAAACATCCCTAGAACTCCTATCTTGACCAAAAAATATAGAGGAAGTTACAGTCCCTGTGAAGTGATTTGTTACCATTTCAATAGCCTATAAATCTTCCTTGGTGACTGCTGTCTCATATTACATGGAAATAATTGACTTAATATTGTAGTGATAGCATCAGAAAGAAAAAATAAAGAGAAAAATATTTACAAAATGATTATTACATGTATTTGTGTGTATGTACATATAACATGTAACATTAGTCTTTTCTACATACTCAGAAAAATATTTATTAAACTTTTTTCTTACAAAATATTTATTTCTATCTAGATAGACATGTCTCTGACACATATCCTCCAGCTCTAAAAATTCTTTTTAATTTTAAAATACAAATATCAAATAAAGAGCGAGCAGAAAAATTCCCATTGAAGAGTTGCCCTTTGACAGTAGTTTGGGGTTCAGAGATTTGTGTATATGCCCATGTCTTCATGTTTGTGTGTGCATGTATTTTCTCTCCATATTCTTTATGTCCTTCTTATCTTAGAATAAGGCTCTTCTCCCACCATCTTGAAATGAGACAGATTTCCTAGAAAGTACTACGACCAACTTCCTCCCTCTATTACCCACTTTCCTTTCTAGTTCTTTCTTGTTACAATGTATAATAATAACAATTCACATTTCCATAGCACTTGAAGGTTTTTAAAGCATTTTTGTCTCAATAATCCTAGCATCCTAGGATAGCAGCATGTATAACATTCCTGCAGAAGATTTAAGCCAGAATAATGGATAAACAGTGGAAAGTGGGCAAGGTATATGTCTTTGCTTATAACAGAACTCATCCCTACAATCCATCTGGGCCCCACTCCAAGTACCATGGGGATCCAAACTCCACACATCACAGAAATATGCTGAGCCATATTTCTGAGGAAAAGAGAGAACAGGGACAGTACACAAAAACCAATGTTTAAAATGCAAAGAAATTGGAACTCAGATAAGAAAAGTGGTGTGCTCATGATTATACAACTACCTAGTTTCTGAGGCAGAATTTGAACACAGGTCTTACTCTAATTACAGCCCTCTCTCAACTATGCCATATTTCTGAGACTTAGGGCAATGATGGAGGTGGAAGAAGTATTTCTCTTGATTTTGTATCAATATCTCCTATTATTGTTTGCAGTCTAATTAAGCTTCTTGACTTGATTATTTGACAGTAGAGTCTTGGATCTTTTAAAAACTTCTTGTAACTGGCTTTTGCATTTAGTCATTTCTTTACATGTAACTAGATTTGAAAGAGATTTTTCATTGTGGAACTATATTTGTTTCTAAAAAACAAGAAAGATTTGGGTTAGAGGATCTGGCTTCAGACTCTAACTCTGATATTTATTGTGAGGACAAGTTACTTTCACTTTGGATATGTTTCCTGATCCTTAGTAAGAATTAGTGTACCTCTAAGTCCTCTTCCATCTTCTAATTTCCAATACTATGGTGCTATGATTTAACAACTAATTAATATGTAATCAAGTGAGGACCAAAGAAAAACACCAAGCCTTTCATGTAATTATGAAAGATTGAAATAGCATTCAATTAATTTTTAAATGATAAACTTTCCATTAAAGCAGACAAAATGTTTCATAAAATTAATTTTTAATGAGAAAAACAGCAAACTAGTTTAATTCAATGAAAACAAAGGAAAAAATTGAGTAATATTAATTTTTATCAGGTGTCTTCCAGTAGCAAAGAGGTTTCATTTTGCTTTTTCATCTCATAAGTCTGCAATGTCATGAACCTACACATTTCACTTTTATCTGGTCACTGGAATTCACTGAAAAATAGAAGCAAGATAAGTCAGTGTAATTTTTTGTCAGTGTAATTACTGAAATTCCATGTTAGGTTTCTGGATCATGACTACAATCAGATGGAGAACTAGAGATTTTCTCAGATCTTTGATACTCCTAAAACTTCTCCAAAATAGGAACTATGGGTCAGAGAAAATATAATTTCAAGCATCTGTGATCTAGGACATCAGACCCAAAACAACGTAAAAATTCAATGAACTAAAAAAACAATAATTTTTAATTCATAATTAAAGCTTTCATTCAACATCCCATCCGCTATCACTCACTACACTCCAGGAAGCAAAGTTGCACAAGCTTACCACAGAAATATTCTAACCCACAATGCCTCAGAGATTCAAAAGACAGAAATTTGCTCAGGCTTCAATAGCAAAATAGCAACATGGCAAGCGATCTCAGCCAGAAAAATGGAAAAACCGAGGGAACTGTGCATGGCACGTCTTTTCTTGTAGCATAACTCATTTCTACAACCCAAACTTCCCTTTACCCCAGCCTAAGTACCACAGGTATCCAAACTCCAACCATGATAGCCCTCTTTTGCTGCAGAGCCATAGATCTGAGGAAAAGAGAGAACAAGGACAGGATATTCCATAATGTTAGAAATAATACAGGAAAACAGCCCAGAACTTCTGTACACAAAAATCAAAGGGCCAATAAACAGGTCAGAGAGGAGGAAAAACACCTTTATAATACAAATTCCGAGACACATGGTGAAAAAATTGAATAATTCCAACAATAAAAACACATTCTGCAAAGGATTAGGAAAAAGATCTTCAAATGTAAAAGAAAGGATATTTTATTATGGAAAAACTATTATGCACCCATCAGAAAACTGCATAGTGAAATGGAATAATGTGTTCCAAAGAACAGAGGAACTCAAAATGCAGGTCAAATCGACCTACCATGTAAATAAAAGGAGTCCGAGTTGGAAAAAGAAAGAAAAAGAAATTGGAAAAAGAAGTTAAATAGAAATGATGGTGGGAAAAAATCCAAACCTTTTAACACCCCACATATAAATAAATCAATATTTTTGTGGAACTATATTAAGAATGAGAAGGTGAATAAAAGGAAGAAAGGAGGAAGAAGGGGGAATATGTAATGTTCACTAATCAAGTTAAAGGCTAGCAACAAAGGTAGAAGAACACATCATTTCTCTAGAGGAAGAGAACAGTCAGAAGAGGGAAGAAAGCAAAAGAAGGATTGAAACTGCAAAGAAAGAAATCTTGTTTTATTAATGAGACTGTACCAACAACTCCAATGAGAGAGACAAATTCTATAAAAGGAGCTGGAGGCCTCACAATGGGTATAATCTGCAGGGATTTGATGCTTAGAGAGATACCACCTCACTCCTTAAAAATAGAAGCAGAGCACCTGAGAGAAACTAATACTTAAAGGAGTGGAACTCATGCATCAGTGAGGAAATTGCGTAGCAAATGAGGTCAAAATGATAGTGAGGAGGGCAATAGTTAATAATGAACTGCATAATCTTGAGCTTAGGAAAATTCCTACTATGGGAAAAAAATTTCTATAATCTACAATAAATTATATTTTAAGAGTGAGGCACAGCAGAAATGGGGGGGTGAATCTACAAGGCATAACAATATTTTTTAAATGGGTAATCATAAGGAATACAAGAACTAAAGAATGTTTAAATAAGTATAAGAGCCATGAATCAAAGGACAAAAGGTTAGAATGGACAGAAAAAAGAGATAATGAAGAAAGGGAAAGAAAAAATTTTAGATAAAGTGCACAAAATGAAGTTGCTAAAACTAATAAATAAGACAAAATGAATCAGAGGTGAGGTAGAGGAATTTTAGTTGAATTCTTTACTAAGAAAGATAAATGTGGAAAGGAATTAAATAAACAGATAAAAGGGGGAAAATGTAACTAAAAAGCTAAACAAAACTCCAAAACCAAGAAAATGGGATACAAATGAGAAGTACCTAAAGATAAGACAAATAGAGCTGTTAATAGGACTGCTTTAATAGAAATTAAACTAAAATAATTAAAGTTACAAATTCATTGTTTGCAAAAATTGACCATGTATTGGATACATAGATATTGCAAACAAATATTAAAAGGTAGAAATATAGACATATCTTTTGCAGATCATGATGCAACAAAAATAGTAATCAGTTCCAGGAACATAAACAGAAGACACAGATTCAAATGGAAACAATAAAATCCTAAATAATGACTTGGTCAAAGAACAAATTATAGAAACAAATCATGTTGAAGATGATAAAGAAAAATACACCAAATTTCCAGGATGTATTAAAGTAGATTACAAAGGAAAAATAATATCCTAACACATATATGCTAAGAAAATTGAAAAAGAAGCATAAAACTGAATATTAGCTTTTTAAAAAATTAGAAAGCTAGCAAATAAACATAAAATAAACACAAAGGAAGAAATAATAAAAAATGGGGAGGAACAAATTGGAAATTGAAAAAAAATAGAAATGATCAATAAAATGAAAAGAATCCCCTAAGCAGCACAAAACACAGTTTATTGCCAAAGGGTGCATACAGGAGATCACCCTTAAACCTGGTTTTTAGATAAACTTTAATTTATAGTACTATAGAGGATACCATGAATAATGAGTGTACGGAACAAGAAAACTGACAATGGACATTTAATACATTTAAAATTCAAAATACAAAAATGTACTACATTGAACATTAAATATAAAAATATGGTTAGGTTTTTCCCTTAGAAATAATATACCTAAGGCTTTAATAAGCTAGAGTACACAAAGCCTGATTAACAATCTATTGGTGAAACTTGTATTTGCCTCTGTGTGTTTAAAGATGCTTGAAGGCTATAAATCTCTGACCCTTATTCTAGCTATTGATTGGTGAGAACACCACCCTTGTTTTCAACTAATCAAAACAATGGTTTCTCTTTACTTAAGAACAGGTATCATATTGAGTAGTTAATTTTTCACTCTTTAAAATGTTCTCTATACCCAAGTCTTTCTTGGAGTCTCTAAAGCATCTTTTTTTTAAAGCAGGTCTTCCCATTACACTGAAAAACTTAGATTGACCTTTTCTTCACCTTCAGCTCTCTTTAACTTCAGGGATAAATCAGTCAAATCTACATATAAGAAAATCTTATTTAAAGCATTTCACATGCTATATTAATACTTTCAGCTGGAAAATAAGTATATGTAGACATAGAAATGTGGATGTACACACACACACACACACACACACACACACACACACATATATATATAATTCCTCCAAAAGAAGGGGAGAACTTTATTGCACATACATATATAAACATAAATATAGATATATAGCTTTATATATCTATATCTATATATGAATAAGTATGTGAAATAATAGTGTTTTATTTTACTCATTGGAGGAATCAAGGAATTATATTTTCAAAATTTTTGTGACCTACCAAGAAAAATCTGTTTAAAATATCTTTTTTGAAAGATAAAAAGAGAAAAAAAATGAAAGATAAAAAGAACTTATTAATAAATAACTAATGTGTTTATAGCACTAGGTAAGAGATAGTGTAGTTTGTAGATCAAGTTTGGGTGTTGGAATTGGGAAAACAGTTTGCAATTCTACCTCTAATACTAACTAGTAGAGAATAGACAAATAGCTTAATTTCTCTGTGGTTCAGTCAATTCCCTAACTTTTATCTACTAAGACAATGATTATCAAGTTTTTATCTCATAGAAGAGGTTGGTGAAATTACAGATCTTTCAGGTATTTGTGTGTGCAGCATTAAAAGAAAAATATATGAAATGAATTCTTTTAGTTTGTGATATGCCGCAGAAAAAAGCAGATTTTAGATGTTTTTAACTATAATATCAGCGAAATGACCCAACCAGAAAATTACCTGGCAATAAATATTTTAATTGTTTTTTAGCAAATTTCTCTAGTCCTTCCTATTCTTACATATTGATAATTTATTATCAATATATCTCATTACTGTTACATATGTGTAGCTGCCATTTATATAAGAATTTAAGGTTTACAAAACATTTTCAATACCACAGCTCTGCAAGGTTAAGTACTAAGGATAAGGAAAATGAAGCAGATGGAGGTTAAGTTACTTGCCCAGAATCACTTAAGTTTTGAAGGCAGGATTCCAGGTCTAATTTTCCTGATTCAAAGTCCAGCACTCTCCTCTTCTGGGTATATATATAATATATATATATATGTGTGTATGTATATGTTTGTTATAAAAATATACTATATATTTACATAATATATAGATCTAAATATATGTAGATATATGTATATATGTACTGTATGTGCATATATTTGTGTATATATATATACACACACATATATATATATATCTACAGTGTTCATACATAATGCTGTTTGCAATAAGAAAAAATAGACATATCAGCTGATCTGCAAGACCTGAAGTTCAAGAGTAATAGTAAGAAGTACAATAGTGACAAAAAATAATCATTCAAGAATAGTAACATTCTTTATCGGTAGCAATGTAAGAACATTTTATAAATTCTAATCTCTGTCCTGAGCTACAATTCTGAATCACCAATTGCCTACTGTATGCTTCAAACTTGATATCCAATAGGCATTTCCAACTCAACTCATCCAAAACAGAATTAATTATTTTTTTCTTCCCAAACTCACCCTTCTTCTGAACTTCCCTATTTTTATTGAGGGTATCACTGTTTTTCTAGTCTTCCAGGTTGGCAACCTTGATATTATCTTATCTTATTTTCCCTCTCCCAACATATCCAATTAGTTTACAGGTATTTATCATTTCAACCTCAACTTATTTTACAGTAGTCCATTCCTTCCTACTTATATAGTCACCACATTAGTTAAGAACTTTTTCAAATGTCTCCTTGTACTACAATCTCCTGATTGGCTTCTATGCTTCAAATCTCACCCCTTTACAGAATCAAATAGTTGTCAAAGTGATTTTTCTAGGTCTGCCTCAGCTATGTAAGCACCTTTACAAAAATTGACTATGTGATGGTGTAAAATAATTTCATAAACATACAGAAAAACAAATAGTAAATATACCTTTTTACACTATTAAAATTTTGATCAATAAAGGACTTGAAAAAATTCAAACTTGATGACTCAAAGAACAATTGGTAGAAACAATAAAAAATTTCATCAAATAAAATGACAATGATGAGATTACATATCAAAACTTTTGGTATTCAGGCAAAGCAGTCTTTTAGGTATTTTTAAAAAATCTCTAAACATATTTATTAACAAAAGAAAGGGAAAAAATAGACTAACAAAATAGGTATATAAAATTTTTAACTGCCTAAAAAAAGCAATGCATACAAGAAAACTCCAGAAAAACAGAAATTATGAAAATCATAATAAAATTAACAAACTAAACTTAAAAGCAAAGGTTAAAAATTGAATTAGTGAATTGAATGAGCAGGGTTTTTTTAAAGTTATAAAATAGAAAAAATCATTTTGCTTTTCTTCTCAATAACCTAGTGGCTCTAGTACTATTATGTCATCTTTACCTCATTCTTTCTAAAATATTTACTTTGTGTGCTTTATAAGACATAACTTTTAACACAGTAGCATATATTTTATTGATAAATAAAATAAAAAATACATATATCAGGGGTATATGCTCTTTTTTTAGTTCTACAATTGCATGGTCTCAAAACTGGGAGCTACTAGCCTAGAGGTCAGCCCTTTACTCATATTTTAGAAACAACAGAATATATGGAACAGAAATTTCTAAAACATATGGAAGACTTCTTCAAAGAGAATTAAATTTTTTATACAAGGAGAATAAAAAAGGCACTATCAATAAACACTAGGAGCTAAATTTTTCAGGGATGTTATTGACAAAGAGAAACTTTTATATAAACAAAATACAAATAAGCCATAATTTTATAAAGAAATCGGTCTCAAGATGAGTGACCAGATTTAAAACAAATTCAGATGCTAATTACACCACTGTAAGTCTCAATCTTTCCAAGCAATTGGATATTCTTGTAATCAAGGGGTAAATATGGCCTTTGAAAGGGAATCTATTTTTACTTGCTTGGTACATTTTATGGAGCAGTATGATGGTGTCCCCTACCATTTACAAACTAAAGAGTTTCATTTAGAATTTAATAATTGAATAAGATAGGATAGAAACAGTGTGTGTAAATGCATTGTCTTTTATCTTCCCCATAAGAACAAAATCTGCCCAGTGTCAGTCATAATGACTATAAATGTTGTTTGCTTTTCTTTCTGCTCTATTTTTGCAACTGAAATAAATGTGTTAACCCTTTCCCTCAAGATCCCAAACAGGTCTCAGATCCAGACACTTGTAAATGTTCATGGCAGCTCTGGTGACATTTATATGAAAACTGAAACTTATCACTGTTCTACAAAAATTATAGAATTATCAATCCCAGAGTTGAGGGGGAGCTTGTGTAAACGAAGCTTCTTGTAACCAAAAAATCAGAATCAATCATTGTTACTGGCTATCTGCTTCCTAGAAGAGTTGACATTTTCAGCTCTAGAACTCACCTATTCTAATGTATTTCCACAGATGTTCTCCATGAGCAAGGTACCAATTACTTTGAACTACATTTAACAAATTTATCGGTTACTGCTTTTCTGTATGGCCAATATCTACTAAATATGGAGGTACTTATTCACTTTATTTGTATTTACAAATGAAAAGGCCCAAATTATAATTAGTGAGAACCCAAGACCTATAAAGAGACAGTGTTATGTAGCAGAAATAATCCAAAACCAGGAAAAAAGAAAAACATACATCAAATCCTGCCTGTGATGATGCTTAATATTTGTGTGCCTTCAAACAAGTCTCAACCTATCTGATTTTATGCTACCTTACCTATAAAATTGGACAAAGAATAATCATATTTTCCACTGAATTGATATAAAATTAAATTAGATAATGTGATGTTTTAAAACATTGAAGAACTCTATCAAAATCATTTACTTTTATTTATCATTTATAAATCCCCAGATCACCAGTTTACCCTTTATCTCTCCAATCCTTGTTTTCCCAGTTAATTAAAAAAAGCATCATGATTTAGTACAAAGCTTCTTAAACTGTGGATCACAACCCCACATGGGCTTGTGTAATTGCATGTGGGGATCACGAAAAATTCAGCAACAGTAAAAAGTATCAAGTATTTCAGCAAGATTTAATTCTTCATACAAAAATAAACAAACATCCACTTCATTATTATCCAAAATTTGCTTTCATCTTTAATAAATGGAAAAATTATATATGTATGTACATATATATTCCAAAGAATGGTTTTGTTATTTTCTTTATGATTTATTATAAATAAATGTTTGATTTGTATACCTACTTTATGTACCTGTATAGCCAGGATATGTAAAAATTTCTGGAGTAAAAAAGAGTAGCAAGTTAAAAAAAGTTTAAGAAGCCCCAATTCAGTATATAAGACAAAAGACTTAGATTTAGGAAGACTAGGTTCAAAAACCACCTCAAACACTTATTCTTATGTGTGACCCTTTCTAGCATGTTTTTGTACATTTGCTGTGGTCTTGCTTTCTTCCCTTAATGGTTTTAACCTTATTATTGACAAATTTAATTGTATACCATTTTTTACTCTTGATTTCCATTTTCTGTTGCTTCTTGTATTTTGATATACTCCAATCCTAGGCTGCCATCTATTTACTTTTACTCCCCTATCTGCTGAATCCTGCTAGAAATAATACATAATTATGTAGACCGTGACCACTCCATATGTTTTGTCTTCTCAACTATATTCTCATTGCTACATAACAATCTACTTATTGTTAGATGATTCTATCACACTATCCCCAAAAAGCTGTTCAAACTTTAAGGAGGATTATGTGTCTCTCTTGGGCAAAGTGCTTTGTTCAGTTCAAGAGATGAAGACAAACTAAATAGCAGTATCTAGCCCTACAGAAGTTTATGTTCTACTTGGGGATTAAACATGTAAATAAATAAGTAAACTTGAGCCAATCTAAGGGGGAAGAGAACACTAACAACCAGGGAATTAATACAACCCTTCTCTAGGATGTGGTATCTAAGCTTAGCCTTGATAGAAATAAGTGATTCTAAGAAGGGAAGGGGTTATTTTGTAGGCATGTGGATCAGATGGTGTAAAAGCACTGAGGCATACTTTGGAAGTGGATAATAGACCAGGTTGACTGAAATGGAAAATTCATGGGAAATAAGAGATCAGTTGGAGTCAGAATGCAGAAAGCTATAAATGCTAAACAGAAGACTTTGTATTTTTTTTCCCTAGGCTATGAGGAAATTATTTTGGCAGACCTGGGGAGAATGGATTGAAGAGGGGAAAAACTAGATGCAGGAAGATTTATTACAGACCTTTCATAGTCTGAGGAGAATCAAAGAGGATCTGAAATAGGCTGATGGCTATGTGAGGTCAGAAAGGTCTTCAAAATGGAATTTTAGAGAGATTTGTCTTCAGCCTGGGTTTATTTGAGAATTTTATTAATGATTTGGTAAATAGAATTGGAAATATTTTCAATAAATTTTCTAGTAAGAGCAAATCAGATGAGATGGCTGGTACAATGCTAAATCCAAAGATATTTAGATTCTAGACCCTGCTAGGAATTTTGTTTATGTAGTTTTTAAAAGGAATGTTTAGGGGTAACAATAAGTAACTTTATAGAGCATATTCCAAAAGTCTCAGTGCAATTTTAAGCTTTGGTAGGATATATAGAGTGTATGAAAGACTTTTTGTTGGAGAGTAGCTAGATTAGGCTTCTGGAAAAAAGGTGAATAAGTAGCTACTGTCATGTCCATTTACAGTAAAGACAATCAAAGAGGAAATCCTTTTTATAATATAACAGGCACTCAGTTAAAGATTTGGAGTGAAATGTTTGGAAGACCTTTCATTTTAAGGACTATGAATGTTAAAAATATTTCTCCCCTTTCTTCTCTTTTTCCTATTTCCCAGCTTCCAATGACTTAAGTGCAGTTCTAGGGAGGTGAACGAGATAATCATGATTGATCCATCCTTACAATTCTATCATATTGATTCAAGTAGCTTTTTTCCCTCCAGTTTTTTCAGTCTCTTACCTTTCCTAAGGATCCATCTAATTGATGCACTTATCTATTCCTTTATTTTATTGAGCTAACCACAAAAATGTATAATTCAAAGAATGGTGCATTCTAGGGATTTATTGAGAAGATAAAAATTTGGCTATATTAATTTCTAACACTGATTGCACTAGGAAAGTTAATAGCTCTTTTGTTCCTGTTTTCTTCATTTAAAAATTAGGCATAATTTTTGGGGGGACAAAAAGGGGATTGGATTTGTAATTTAATTGATATCAAGAATCCCCCATGTTGGAAACTCTTTCCACCAAAGCAGAATTGCTTCTGCTATTGCAGATTGGCACCTATTTTGTGATTTATACTTGTAAAGTATTGTCTGGGACACGTACAGGTTAAATGACTAGGTCTAGACTGGGACTAAAGTCAGGATAACTTTTCTTCCTGAGTTCAAATCTGGCCTCAGACACTTACTAGTTGTGTGACCTTGGGTAAGTCAATTAACTCAACTGCAAAATTAGCTGGAGAAGCAAATGACAAAACACTCTAGTATCTTTTCCAAGAAAACCCAAATGGAGTCACAAAGAATTGGACACAACTGAAAATGATTCAACAGCAATAATTATTAATCAAGTATGTGTCAGAAGCAGTAAACCCAAATGTTTTTCATTCAAAGGATAGTTTTTTATATCTGTCACTGCAGTTGCCTTCATAATAAATATGTACACACAAAATGTGCAACCAATATAAAAGCTTAAACTGATAAATCTATTATCACAATATATATCTATTATCACAATATAGCATATCATGGTAAGTGTAAATTCCAATAGAATGACAACTCTTTGAGGGCAGGGCCTAGTTGCCTAACAGATACCTTCCTCTCTAAGATTTTTATAACAGTGCTCCATTCAGGTTGTCTTCCTTCCTGTCTAACCATTTTTTTCTCAACCTCTTTTACTAAATCACCCTCTTAGTCTGAACCTGGATGTAACCCTAAACTCTGTTCTGAATTCTTTTTTCTTTCTATTTTTTCTCTTCTCTTTTCAATGGCTCTCTATCATAAATTGGACAAAGTTTATATTCTGTTTACCATTAAAAGCCCATTGTAAGCTAACTCCAATCTATTTTGATAAATTCACTTAATATTACTCAACTTCACATACTTTACGCTGCTAATACTTAATCTTTCACCTCTGTACCTTATGAACAAGTTGTCCTTTAAATCTATGTTTCTTTCCTTACTCGCTTATAATTTTGGAACTCCTAGTTCAAATGAAGGCTCAGTTCAACTGCTCACTCTTACAGAAGATCTTTCCCTGTCATTGTCTCCCAGCAATTTCCTAGTATTAGTGATTTAGTATGCAGTTATTTTGTATCTACTTATTTACATGTTATTTCCCCTCAATAGAGTATAAGCCCTTGGAAGGCAGGAATTGTCTTATTTTTTGTCTTTGTATTCCCAGTGCCAAAGACAGCAATAGTGCTAGGCACAAAATAGGTGCTTAGAAAATGCTTTAAAAATCAAATGTTTGAGGCAGCTAGGTGGCACAGTGGATAGAGCACCAACCCCAAAGTCAGGAAGACCTGAGTTCAATTTTGGTCTCAGACACTTAACATTCCCTAGCTGTGTGACCCTGGGCAAGTCACTTAACCTCAATTGCCTCAGCAAAAAGCAAAAAAAAAAAAAAAATCAAATGTTTGTTGTATTGCTGGATCAACTTAGTTCTCCTAATTTAATAACTATTAAATATTTGATTTCTTCACTAAATCTTCCCATTTTCCATAAAAACTATGTTCTTCTTTCTTAGCTTCTCTCTCTAGACCTCTTCCTTATTCATTTCATACACTCCCACAATCTTATCTATGTAGACTATATGACTGACTCCAAAAATTATATTTTCAGTCCCAAATTGTCCTCCAAGCTATAATCATTTTATACTGCATGCTTGAAATACAGTTTCTTGAATGTGCTACCATCATTTCTAAGTGTCTAAAATAAATCATCATTCTCCCTGCCCCCACTAATATCTCAAAGTCAGCTTACCCCCCTTATTTCTTTAAATCTTATTCATCAAACAAATATTTGTTAAGCATCTATTACTTACTGTCCCTCATATAGGTTCTATGCTATCCTGCCTCAATTCCTGTGCCTAGAATGTTCCCTCATTCATTTGTGCCATCTGAAATCCACTCATTGTTCAAGGTCCAGACCATTTGCTCTGACCTCCTTATGTCCTCTGCCCCTCCCCACCCCAGTCCAAAAATGGTACTGGCTCTCCCATAGCACTTTGTATTTCTTTTACAAGATAAGTGATACAGTGGATAGAGTCTAAATAGGGTCGAGAATCTGGAAGACCTGAATATATATTGGACTCCAGAAATTACCTAATTATGTGATCCTGGGCAACTCACTTAATTTCTACCTGCCTCAATTTTCTCAACTGCAAAATGGGAATAATAGCTCCTACTTCCCATTGTTATTGTGAAAATATTTGTAATATTATAATATTTATAATAGCACAGTGCCGAGCATACAGCAAGCATAGTACATGCTTGATTTTCTATTCCTCCCTTTCCCAATGTTTCACTCTGTGTTGCTTATGTGTGTAGTGTGTTACCTCTTAAATGGTAACTCCATCAAGGCAGAGCCCATCATATTTATCTTTATTTTAATCTGCAGCATACAGAAACTAGCTTTTTACATGCTGTGTGCAATAAATATTTGTTTAATTGAATTGTCATATTTAACTAACCCCTCTTCATTAGCCCTCAAATCAAGTCCAATTTCCTTTGAAATGTCTCACAACTGTCTTTTCTGTTTCATTCCTCCTGTCTCCATCATCCTACAGACTCTCACTCAATTCAAGAGATATTTATCAAGCCTTTACTCTCTGCCAGGCACTCAGCTGGGTACTGGAGCTATAAAGACAAAAAAAGAAAAGAAAAGAAACAATCTCTGCCTTCAAGGAGATTGCATTCTTCTTGGATAAAACAACAGCACATATTTAATAACAGACTATTTTCAAGAAGGAGAAAGTGTTAACATTTGATTAGGGTTAGTGTGAGAATCAGGATTTGCCTCAGTTACTGGACCAGCAACTTGGCTTGTCTCGCTCATTTCAATCTCTACATATTACAACAAACCTTGAGTAGCACAGCCAGATTAATATTTCTTAAATATCATTTATATAATAACCCTCATATTATACAAACTTTCAATTTTTCTCTATTTCCCAACACAAAAATTCTGTATGTCCCTAAATTTGCTAGATTATAAACTCTTTGAGGACAGGTATCATGTCTTATTTGATCTATGTATCAACCATGGCTATTACCAAGGAGAATTTTTAATAAAACATTAGCACTTAATGTATTGAATGACTGGCTTTTAACTCAGTTCAAGGACCATATATTCCAAAAGCTTTCCATAATTACTTCTTTCACTGAACTCCTCCTTTGAATTCTTCAGCACTTACTGGGGGTTGCCTCAGATAAACTGAGAAATGGAAAAGAAGGTAGCTTTAACAGGTCAACATTTCCCCCACTATATTTGAGGCCATTCCCAATCATCCTTACCTACAGCTTGCCACTGGACTTCAATGACTTTGGAGGAGAGAATGGAGCTGATGACTTTGCACATCTGTGCCTCGCTTAAATCCAATCCACTTGCAAAGCAAAACATCACCTTTCTAATGTCATTGATCCTCTTCAAGAACAAAGGACAACGACAACAGCCCTTAAGACACCATATTGCAGAATTTGATAATTGTTTCACCTGTATTAGTCTCATATTCATAGAATTTTGAAGCTTTAGACATACACTAGTCCAGAGATAAGGAACTTTTTTTCTGTCATGGGCCATTTGGATAATTATAACATCACTCATGGGCCAAACAAAAATATCAACTTATAGAACTCGAGAAATGGGAGGTTGCTGTAGCTAGCTTTCAGCTCATTATCACCTGCAGTTGCTTTAGCAAATGATTTCATATATGGCCCATTCCTTGTCTCTGAACTAGCTCAATTACCTTATTTTGTAAATGAAGAGACTGAGTTCCAGGAAAGTTAAATGATCAAGGCCACACAGCTAAGGAACAGAATATAGACTTGGAATAAGGGTCCTAATCCAAGGCCCTTTTCATTATTAAACTGCCTTCTCATCTTCTCTCTTCATCTAGATTGTGAATTCCTTGTGTGGATGTGGGTGGAAGGGAGGAGAGAAGGAATTATGCCTCATACTTCTATATTTCCCATAGTACCCAGAACTGTGTTGAACATATAGTAGATCTGCAATAAATACTTGTTAGTTAATACAAATATAGAATTAGAATATAGAATTTTATGCAGAATAGTCCAGTGGATAAAGGCCTGGTCTTGAAGATGGGAAGACCTGGATTCAAGTTCTGACATTATGTCCACAATCTCTTAAGTAATAGTGTTATTTAATTTCTCCATGTTTCAATCAACTCATTTAAACTAGTGACAGATTGGCCTGCTTCAGTGGATGAGTTTTCCACACCAGGACTCCCTCACACCAAATGAAATCTCATGTCTGAAATCCTCCCCCCCAAAAAAAAAGAGATAGATGTACAACTCTGGTTTGACACAAATTTAAAATTAATTTTAGGGGCAGCTAGGTAGCACAGTGGATAGAGCACCAGCCCTAAAGTCGGGAGGACCTGAGTTCAAATCTGGTCTCAGACACTTAACATTTCCTAGCTGTGTGACCCTGGGCAAGTCACTTAACCTCAATTGCCTCAGCAAAAACAAAAAAATTAATTTTAAATTAGCATTTTGGGTAACCAGATCTGTTTAATATGAGCCAGAAAAATATGTTTTGTGTTGATCCTTTTTATAATTAAATACAAGGCAGGGTTCATTGTTCCATAAGATTTGTCAGAATAGATCAGAAGACTATAAGGTTAATGCGATTTCCTAACTTATTTTACTGATTACATAGCTGCCTTTTCTACCAGGATATATAAAAAGGGAAACTAAATGAAATTATGTAAATATGTATCAAGTTGCTTAAAATTTATAAATTATGAGATAAAATTGTTTTTAATAAATCTTAACTTTTGGGTGTATGCCCCCACATCCACATCTATTTCCAATAGAAATTATTTCCAAGTCTTAGTCAATTTCATAAGTTTTTTTTAACATATCCTTGGTACTAATTTACAGGTGATGATTTAAGGCATAAAGGGTTGATTGGCTTCATTTTTCTTTCTTTTTGTTTTCTGTAGAACCTTGCAAATACCTCTCATGTTTTACTTTATATACTGCAGAATGGATCTAGCTATTGAGCGTGTCTGTTTGCTAAGAGAGCCCAAAGCTATATTATCTAAAAACAGCACCATCCATGAGAACAAAAAAGCATGTCAAAACATTTTAACTTTTGAGATATTTCCTTGCATTCCCTCTTTTATTTCTCCTTATTTTTTTTTCATTTCTTTTAAACAGGTAGAAAGTATTGGTCTCCATTCAGTTACATAGATAAAACTATTCTTATGTAACAGAAACTGATCTACTAAAGCACAAAAGATTTGAAAGTCAAGCAACTTTGGCATAGGCTGAATTGAATCAAAACTCGACCTTGTAAACATTTCCATAGGAGGTAGAACACATACATTTGACAAGTAGTCAAATAAGGGATCGTAAACAGTGATTCTGTGATACTAATAAATAAAGGACAGTATACAGGCATTAAATAAACTTTTTCTCTAAAAAAATAGAAAGAAGAGGAGGAAAAGAAAGAAAAGACATTTTCAATAAATTAGAAAGAGAAATGTGAATTTTCCATAACAGAAATGTTTGCTTTTTCCAAATCCCTACTAATTCTATTAGCTTGCTGACGTTTGAAACTACAACTATTAATAAGAACTCATATCAAATGATTCATGTGCAATGTACTCTTTGCAGGTGTTTGTTTCCTGATGAGTAGATAGATCACCCAGTCTTTTTTTTTTAATTTTTCTTTATCAATGAAGTGACTTCAAGAGTAGTGTCCAGATACAGCAGAGTCTATTTTCTCTTCTCTCTAGAAAGCTGAGGGAATAGTGGTCTTTGGACCAGTGATTTTGGGAATGTTTTCAAAATGGACCCACCACATTTTCTGGTCTAGGTCCCCCCAGCTGTTGTTCCCATGAAGACAGTGTTGATTGGTGGCAAAGATGACACTATATCTCTACTATTTGTTCCATGGGAGTCCAGAGATTCCTGAGCTGGATATTGACTAGAAGTTCCAAACATGCACTGAGATGAGGATGCAGGAATTGCTGTTGACATACTGGAGGCTGCAAGAAAAGGGGAAAAAATGCAATCACCACCTACAGATTCTGTTCCCATTTTCTTTTCCTCTTTAACTGTCATGTTATGCAATAATGACTCATATTTCTAAATTATTTTAAATTATGAAACGATTCAACTCACAACCCAGTGAAGTAAGTAGTAAAATTATTGTTATTTCTATTTTACAGCTGATACAATTGAGGCTTAGAGAGATGAAGTGACTTATTCATGGTCACACAACTAATAATGTTGGAGTCAGTGGCTCAAGCACAGGTCTCCTAATTGTGTGTGTGTGTCTTTAAAATCATACTATAATATTTAATGTTAGTTTTCTTCATCTAATTTATTTTTCAGTTCCCACAGAAAATTCAGTCTTTTCTTCTTGAACCATTTTTCATAATCTTCAAATATCCAAGTTGTTTCTCTTCCAATATCTAACATAGTACTTTGTGTGTGTGTGTGTGATTGAGGAAACTGAGATAAACAGGCTAAGCATCTTGCCTAAAGACACATAGCTTGTAAGTCTTTCAGGCCAGATCTGGATGCTTCCTACCTCCAGGTATGATGCTCTATCCACTGCAACACCAGCTGTCTCATAAACTGAATTTTTTCATCACATTTGTGGTATAGTGATAAATGTAAGATATGCAGTTAGAAAACCTGAATCAAAATTTCAACTGTGCTATTATTATCTGTGTGATTTTGGACAGTTCAGGGGGAAAGAGGGGAATAGACTAAATGGTCTCTAAGGAACCTTCAAGTTCTAGCTTCCTGCCTAGCATCTCCCAAAGCTGGGATTTTAACCATAAGAATTTAGGGACAGAAGCTAAAAAGGGATTCTCAGTTCATTTTATACCACTTAACCTCCTCCTTGGTTTTGCCTTGGTTTTGCCTTTTTGCATGCAAGCTGGCCTTATGTTACAAATGCATATAACTGCATGCATCCCTAACATACATTCCATCAAAAGTATCACTATCTTTATATGTAAATAAAACAGTTACAATGGGAACATTGTACATTTTAGTCTCCCTTGATGAGGAAACTTCCTAGACTGATATTTTCTGCTTCATTAAAGTAATCTAAAAGCAATGATCATTTGCAGAGGGCAGAAGATGAGTTGCTAGACACTGCTCAGAGCTCAACTGTGCCAGCCACAGGAAAGCAAAAATGCTTCCTGTAAAATTATTGAAAGACTATTTCGACTAGGGTAAGGATACTAATGACATTTTTTCTTCTTCAGTGATTGTGAGTCAACACCCTTCTTCCCTGTGATGATCTGAAAGAGGGCTGAATATAGGAATATTTTTCTAATGGGCCCCAGAAATAATGATGGAACACATAAAAATGTAGAGCTGTCAGGAGATTGTTCCCTCTTCATCTTTCCACCCATTTCATTGCCCTAGTTGAGCTCTTAATGCCATCAGACCAGTCAGTGACAGCTTTTATTGATTATTATATCAATTCTGGCTGTCCTGCCAAGTAAACTGACAGTTTAGCCAATGACAGGGGACACAATCACAAAGAGAGAAACTATACACATAGCCACACACACACTCCCCACTGCCCCTGCTTCTGACAAAGCACAAGATAATCCCAGACAGTATTCTAAGGACGTTGCTTTGTTACTCTGGAAATGCTAGAGCAATAAAGAATATTACTAATATTTAGTCTGTTACTCAGTGTCTCCCTTGATAACAGAGAGAGGAAAGGTAGACTTCCAGCAAATGTTCACAAAAATGTAACTCCTCCAAATGCTCTAGGATCTTTATGACATCAATCTAATATCAATTCTAAATGAAAGGCAGTAGTACAGTGAAAAGAGCATCAGAATTAGAGTCAGGAAGACCTGAGTTCAAATTTTGCTTCAGACACTTACTGGCTGTGATTCTGAGCAAGTCACTTAACCCTGTTTGCATCAATTTTCTCATCTATAAAATAATCTGGAGAGGGAAATGGCAAATCATTTCAGTAGCTTTGCCAAGAAAACCTCAAATTGGATCAAGAAGACTCAGATACACTGAAACAACTAAACAACAATGAAAATCCTCCCAAGACCATATATTGGCAAAAGCAGTATGAATAGAGAGCAGAATTAGAAATGCCTTATCTAAATCATGTATATGTGTGAATGTATGTATGTGTATACATATATACATGCATATGTGTTCATGTATGTGTGTGTTGTGTAACTATACATGTATTGTCAGCATGTATATATATATAATATGATACATTATCCTCCAGTGACCACAGATAAATCCCAAAGATTTTAAATTAAAGAGAAATGTTAAATGTGTGTGTATATATAAAATATGCTCAAATACTTACCTATTGTTGCAGTCCGACAGCCAACTGAAGAGGATGTGTCTGTGTAATAGGAGCTTGCTGGTTTCTGACTACTATCATCCAAGATATTCAGGGGATCATGGATGTCATTGTACGGGGGCAGTGAACGAATGCTGCTCACACTGCTGATAACAGACACATGTTGATCAACCATTGATCCAAGCCTATGAGATTCTGTGTAGTTTACATTGCTTCCATAATATCCTATTAACAGAAAAGGGTGACAGTGGATTAATATGCTTCAAAGTTCACTTAGCCCTGAATGAAGGTGGAATGGGTGGGGAAATCAAAATACTACAGAAAGCTCATTCATTATTAGAATAAAGATCCCTAGTTTTTCAACATTGTTCTTACTATTTAGCTTTGCTATAAGTTTGGTCTTTGGTGTATGCATTCTCAGGAGGGATAATAGTATGGAAGCAGAAGTAGTGCTGGTTCTAAAAGCAAAAAAACCTATGTTCAAATCCTACTTCTGATGTTTCTTATTTGTATGACCTTGACCACATTTTTTATTCTCTTTGTGCTACTTGTCCAAATCATAACCCTTCTATTCTCCTATTTCCTCAGTGGTAAAAGGAAAGTGGGAAGACTAAACCAACCTTTGATATCCTTCTTAATGCCCACTAAAGTTAAGAGGACTCTTGGGTGCATGAAGAAAGAAGGATCAGGCTCATTACTTTAGTTCCTAGATAAAGAATTTGTTTAATTCACAGATGTGCCCTTGGATAACATTAACAGGAGCCACATTTATGTATTAAGAAATTAAGGATTTAGGGGCAGCTAGTTGGTACAGTGGATAGAGCACTAGCCCTGAAGTCAGGAGGACCTGAGTTCAAATCTGACCTCAGACATGTAACACTTCCTAGCTGTGTGACCCTGGGCAAGTCACTGAACCCCAATTGCCTCAACAACAAAAAAAGAAAGAAAGAAATTAAGGAGTTCATAAAAAAAATACCAAATTAAATTTACTAGATTATAAGACCCATAAGAGCTAAAATCCCCTCATTTATCTATATATGCCCTAAAACATCTTGCTTAGTGATTATACATAATAGGTATTCAGTGTTGAATGAGTAGATTTTTTAAAAGTTTTTATTATGTGTCAAATTGACACAAGATGTTACAAAGTTAGTGTCATTGGAGTGTGAATTAGAACCATTCCAAGAAGTGGCACTAAAAACTATTCCAAAGAATGTCATTTGCTTTTCAGAGGCTCTACATTATTTATCATAGATTATATATTTGGGGAGGAAGGTAGAATAATCTTGAGAGATGGAATGGCTTATGAATGGGACTGAACGGTTTCTCCAATTGTTTATTTCATGTCCTTTGGCAAGTTATTTCATTCAAATAATTTTCTTAGCTGAAACATTAGGGAATATCTATCCCCAACTATTTCCAAAGAGTAGCAATTACAACAATTCAATATTAAGGAATTACTTTAAGTGGTAAATTATTTTTCAGTGGAGAATAAATTACTATTTCTGGTTAGGTTCCTTGATCCTTTAACATGACTTTTTTCTTTGGTTAAATTAATAAGTGATATTCATCAAGCTAATAAAGTTAGTCAAAGCACTTAAAATGGATTTTTTATGGGGGACAAAAAAAGAGACTAACCAAATTAACTGCCACCAGAAATTTCAGTGACTCAACAATAGAGCTATACTCATTCATTCTGTTTATACAAATACCAATGTATACTTCACCTTACTCAGAGCATAAAACCAGCTTAAGAAAATAAAGGAATGTTCTTTAAAATTCCCCAATACCGTTAGGTGCATTTGGAAGATATGAGGATCCTTGGCAGCCATTAGCCCCTGTATTACTCAGGAAATTGAAAGTTCCATTATTTAGAAACTGCATACTGTGTGCATCCTGCATGGTTGAAGATGATCCATAGTTTGAAGGTGATCTTTCATTGTATGGAGACACAGCACAACTATTACTGAAATAGTCTCGAGAAAGTTGTTGTTCACTCAAAGCCATAAACCGACTGTGTTCAGATCTGTGATGATAGATTCCTGTAGTTGGGTGGGTCTGGGTTCGAAACATGGTTTGGTAGTTGTGGCTGGTCCCATAATAGTTCTGGTTTGTTTGTGAGAGAGTCTGATACAGGGGCTCTGAGTATGATGAGCAGTGAGACTGAGCAGATAGCACCTGACCAACACTGGGAGGTCTCCCAGCCATTGGCCCCTGGTTGATGACACTTCCTCGGCTGACCATGGCTGGAGAAATAGGTGGTGTCACCAGGTGACCAGTACTCTGAGACAGCTCTACTGGACCTGGAAAAAGCCAAAATAATAGAAACATTAATGTGAGCTTCTATTTGGAGGAATTACTAAAGTAGATAAGTCTGTATCCTCAGAATTGGAGAAATTCAATGTATCAAAGTTAAAAAAAATAGCCAAGGTAATATTTCATAAATCTTACATTAATCAAGGAAATTTGTGTGCACAAGCATGAAGAATGACAAGGAAGTGTTGCCTTAAGAACAAAAAAAGTGGAGCTTGAAGTATACATTGTTAATTAACCAGGTGAGAGAAGCGTAATAATTTCTTTCAATCTTCCATCCCAATCTCTGGTTACAACTGCCTTAAATATTGTAGCTAAAACCTTTTATTAAAAGTTACATTATTTCATAAGCTCTGTTCATATATGAAAGTAATATATACTATATATCAAGTATAATTGAAATAGGCTTGGGAAGATGATTTTGTAGAGTGGTTTGACCAGAAAAGAAGCTGCTATCTAACTTCATGTATTCTAAATTCTAACTAGAGTGGACTGCTATTGTTTCCCCCCAAAAATCTATACTTTTTATCTTTTGATTCAATGCCTTCACAAAGGCTGCCTCCCATACTTGAGATGTAGTTCCTTCTCATCTCCAACTCTCTATGTCCCCTCCCTTCTTTCCTCTTCCTATTTCACTTCTTCCATGACGTCTTCTCTTCCAAATAATTCTATAGTCGCCAGGGTGCTCATGCCATCTTAGACTGTATTGAAAGGCAAAATGCACGACTAGGAAGATGATAACCCTACTATGATTTGCACTGGTCAAGTATAAGTAATGGATACAATTCTGAGAACTGCATTTTAGGATTGATAAATTGAAGACTGTCCAGGGAAGGATAGTGAATTCTCTCAATATTATGACATATAAGGATCAGCTGAAGGATCTAAGAAAATTGGTCTAGTGAGAAAACAAGGGGGCAGCGATATTGTAGCTATCTTCAATTGTTTGAAAAGAGGCCATGATGAAGAATTGAACTTGTTCTTCCTGGCCCTATGAAGAAATAAAAAAAATATGATTTGAGCTTGAATATTTGGGAAGTACTTTCTAGTAACTGATGCTGTCAAGGGTGAAATGGGTTGCCTTGAGAAGCAATGAATTTCTCCTTAAATGAAGTTCTTTGAACACAGATTAGATAAGCATTTCTTGGGTATGTTGTAAAAGAGATTAGATAGGACTTTGACTAGATAGTCTCTGAGGTACTTCCAGTTCTGTGATTCTATGATACTGACTACTAAACCAGCTAATACCCATTCAACTGGCCACAACCATGTAACCTTGGGATCTACATTATACTGGAAGCTCCTTACATAAAGGATTTATAAAACTGAAATCATTGATCCCTTCTCAAAAAAAAGGAGGGGGAAGGATAAATTCACCCTGATTTTTTAATGGAAGATTTCTTCAAAACCTTAAATTGAATTATTCAGCTTTCAGATACTTTCCTATTCTTTGATATCATATGAATGACATTAAAGTTTAGTAAAAATCATTCAGACTGGTGGTACTTAGGTTTTCATGTTTTTACTACTAGTACTACTTAGTACTAATGATATATCTAAGGCCATTATTTACAAAAAATCTTAGATGAATAATGTTTGTCTAGCATCTGCAATATAGACAGCTTGGTGTTAATGTAAAGAGCACTGTTTTAAGAACCTAATTCAACCTGTTATTAATTAATGTATTACCTCAAACAAATCATTGAACTATCTCATTCTCACTTTCCTCATCTAAAAAATGGGAAGAATAAACCAATTCCTTTCTTCCTCAAAGGGTTATTATACTGATCAAAGGAGATGTTGTATATGAAATAAGTGAAAGAAAAATACTTTTTAGAAAAGAGTACCAATGTGAGACACTATTACTATTGCTATTATCTATTAATCACTAACCACTTTAGCAACAAAGGAAGCCTAGGGCAACAAAAACAAATGAAAACTAGTTTGAAGAAAAAAATTTATTGAGAAGAGCTGATATAGCTTTGCTAGAGTCAGTTAAAGCAAAAATGTAATATTTGTAGGCACTATAATAACAACTAAATCACTGAGTCTTGTCCTCCATTCCTACCCTGACCTATGTTTGAATTATATTACATAGATGAAAGTTTGGTCTCTTTGTCCATACAATAAAGGTAAAAATCTACTTGTAGTATGGGATAATTATGTTATTAATAACAATTATGTCACTATAGAAATTATAGTAGTAGCCATTCTAATGAGCATTAATGGCAATTGCTGTTATCATTCAGTAGAAAGGTTTATTAGGTTCCAAATGGATTCAGTTAAATCTTTCTTATTCTCAGAATCATTGGAGTAGAACAATTTTAGGAAAGAGAATGGGAAAGGAGACAAAATCATTTGTTGAAGTATAGTAAGTTATTGTTCTTGGTTAATTTATACCGTACCTGTAAGCTGCATATTCTCTGTATCTCCAGGAGAGAATGAGTGTAAAGCAGAAGGCAAGACACTAGACTGGTTGGGAGGCAGAGAAACGTAATTTGCCTCAGAAAGACATTCATTCTTGACTGAAGCATCACTAGGAACAGTGCCCCCTTTATTCCTGTTAGCCAAAAAGCAGGAACTCGGTGAAGCAGTGAAGGCAGCTTTGCTTGCATCTGGAAAGATTAAGACAAGAAAGTCCCATTCACTTACTTACACAATTTATGACTTCAGGTCGAAGAGTAGGAAAGTACCTGAAAGTTAGATAATTTTATTCATGGTTTTGAAGAAATATCACATTAAAAAACAAGATTAATTGATCTTTCCTTCCTTCTACTTTTTTGGGGGAAAAGTGTAGGAGTTCCAGATTTATAAATTCTTCATTGTAGAGAACTTCCAATGTAAGGACTCTCCACAACAATGAAGATTAGCAACAAAACTGTAAGTTATCATCTTAGAGAATTGCTTAGGGACACTAAAAATTTAAGTGACTTATTGATGGTTACACATCTAAGTAATTGTCAAGAGGCAAGCCTTGAAAAATCTTCTTGCCTCCAAGGCTGGCTCTCATTGCTGCACTGTGTATTTCTTCCTTTCCATGGCTACTTCTTAAGTCATTGATTCTGGAGTTACAGGTATCATAAAATATCTGTCACTCTGAAAGGAAGTGATTTCTCACTCTTCTAAGCATTGATTTAATCAGGTCAACAAGTATTGATAAAGTCTTCACAATGTTCCCTCATCCCTATCCATTGGTTAGTTTATATTACTGAAATATATTAACACCAAACTTAGGAGTACTTCTATATATGATACATTCTATTCACATAATGGTTAATGTGTATTTCCACTGTTATTTGTATTATCTGTATTATCTGTTATCTTATCTCCCCTCCTAGAGTACAAGGAAATTGAGAGCTCAATTTGTTGTTCAGTGATTTCAGTGATGTCTCACTCTTTGTCACCCTATTTGGGTTTTTTTTTGTTTTTTATTTTTTTGGCAATGACACTGGAGTGGTTTACCATTTTTTTCCAGCTTGTTTTACAGATGAGAAACTCCCTTAAGAGACTTATCCAGGCCCACACAGCTAGTATCTGAGGACGGATTTGAAATCATGAACAAGAATCTTCCTGATTCCAAACTCAGGTCTATTCACTACACCACCTATCTGCCTCTGCAGGCTCAAATCATGCCTCATGTCTCTTTGTTCCCTCCTCTCCCCATTCCTTCCCCAATCATGCTTCTCTAAACACAACACCTTGCACATAGGTACATAATTATTTTTTAATGAATCAATCAATAAACTAGCATCTGGTCAAAGCATCATAGATTTTTGAGTTGGAAGAGAATTATTGATGTCATCTAATATTTAAACTTTTTTTTTTTTTTACAGTTTTTACAGATCAGGAAACAGATTTTTCCCCCAGCTTTTACAGATGAGGAAACAGATCCAGAGAGGTTAAACAAAATTTAGGATTGGAACACAGATCCTTTAATTATAGAAATCTACATTTTCCCCACCATACCACAATGTTTTCTGAATGCAAATATTTTGTATTTCAGCAAAGAAGCATTCTGAGGTACTTTGAGAAAATTTTGCTTCTTAAACCCACTTAGCTTATTCACTTTAAAAATATGAAATGTCGGGTTAGATAAAGTCTATGTATTTCTCAAATGTATGCATTTCTCAAGTTACCTGAATTCTTCATATACTTTTCCAATAAATTCTGCAACTCTTGCTCTTTGTCATTGTTAAATTGAGTCTCCATGGCTAGTAGAATATATTCATCCAAAAGCATTCGGATCAAATGAAAAGAACCTTGTGTGAAGAAAAAGGTAGAAATGGGAGGAGGAAGGGAAGAAAAGAATGAAGTGAGAAAGGAAGAAATGAGTGTAACCCAGTTATCTCCATGACCATCTTTCAACATTTTACCAGGAGCAAGTGAAATAAACAAATAATCGTTGGACTTTAAATGACCTGCCAAGACCAACAAGCTTACCCTGAAATTCTAATCTCTCTTTGTCCTGGCCCACCTAGTTCAGTGTGTTTACTATCCCTCAAGCTCTTTGGGCCCTAATTACATCAAAGGGAAATACCGATGAAAGTGAGACATACTTTAATACTTAAAGAGGCACACACTAGAGTGAGATAAGCTTTAACTGCAGGAGAATAGGGCCAGTTCTGTACTATCACTATTTACTTTATATCAAATAATTAGACAGTTATCAATATAATTGGGAAAAATATCAAAAGAAGATTTCTTTCTAATTTAAAAACTTCATCTTTTATTTTTCAAAAAATATGGATATATTCCATAGGGGGAAAAATCCCAATATACTGGAAAATTTTTGACTCATTTTTAAACCACCCATAAACTGCCTAACAAAAATGAGAGGAGAATCTTTCTCATTTTAAAAAGGCTTAACATCAGTGAAGAAATCACTAAAAATGAAACAGGAACATAATGTTCTAAATCAGGGCTTCTTAAATTTTTCCCACTTGTGATCCTTTTTCACCCAAGAAATATTTATGGGGTCCCAAGTATATAGGAATATAAGATAGGTATACAAATCAATAATAATTCATTATTATGGTAATAAATCATAATTTTGTGATCTCCACATTCAATTATACAGCCACAACCCACAGTTTAAGAAGCTCTATTCTAAACAATAAATGTTATATGTAAAATCATTCTCTGCATATATGATTTTTCTAGCCTTTTTAGAAATGCATTTGAGATGAAGCTGACTTTTTCATTGCTCACAATGAACCATCAAAAATTTTTTAAAAATATTTTTAGTTCAATTAGTTTATATATTATATTTCAATTCAATTATATTCATAAGCATTTATTACATGCCTCCTATATAGGATAGATACAGTACTAGGTGTCAGGTATCAAAGATATAAAGAAAGAAAAACCTCAAGTATTATCTGTCTTCAAGGAACTTAAAAGGATTTGAAAAACAAATGAACAATAACAAAAATGAAAGATCTTATGAATGATAGTAAGTGTCAAGAAATTGAATGGCATAGTGGCTAAGGAGTCAGCCTTAGAGTCAGGAAGGCTTGAATTCAAGTCTCACCCCTGCCACATACTGTGTGTATATTGCTAAATAAGCCACAATCTCTGAGTGCTCTAACAACTCCTTAATTCTGTAAGTTATAGGCTGATCTTCACTTCACTAAAATTATTTCAAGAAGAAAATAAACAGAAGCCGTCAATTTTGGAAAGACATAACTCAAGACATAGCTTTCAGGTTTGCCCCACTCAAGTAATATAAGTATCAAAAGATGATTTAATAGCTAATCAGATACATCTATAAATGGGCCTATGTGGCTCCTCTCCCTGACCCCTTCCCCAGGGAGCTCTCTCTAGATGGAGTCTTGAAGTCTTGCCTCATATATCATCGAGGGCATTTTTTTCCCCTGTGGGTTGAATTACATGGCTACTGATGTCCCCACCAACTCTGACATTCTAGGATTCTCTGATTCTTGGAGAACAGCATTTTGGTTACATAGCCAAAAGCCAATGGCTCCCACAAACATCTCACATTAGCATGAAAAACCTGTAGCCTCTCCTGTTTTTCTTTCAAAGTCAAAAAAATAAATCCAAGCATTGAACGGATATAAAATTACATTTCCATAAAGCACAAATGGTGTAAAAAAAACAGTAAGAAGAATCAGGTTTATGAGTGATCAATCTGGCTATGGTGCTAAGCAGAAAATACATTTCAGAGGAGTTTCCTAAAGCAGAGAAGTGATACCAAAACTGGAGGCGTTGTTCAAGGTCAGGTTGTGCATGACTCTAGCACCAAAGAAGCTCCATTTCAATAGGAAATCTTGAGCCCTCTTCTTTAAGGATCTGCCATTTTGCTTGCTGGTCTAAAATTAAAGGGACAACCCAAAATTTTTAGTCTTGTCTCTTTCTCATTATCTTTATGCCCAGAAAGATAGATAGAAACACTGACAGTAGTTTAGACTGAATCTGTAATTTTATTGGTGTATGAAACTCAGTGAGGAAATTCCCTTTAACAATGCAGAACAGCACCAGCTCTGAAGCTAGATAGTATTAGAGTATTATCTAGGGTACTGACACATCAAGTGATTTGACTAGGGTGACACAGTCAGAAATAATGTGTTCAGAAGGTATATGGGGTAGCTAGGTGGCACAATGAGTAAAACACAAAGCTTGGAGTCAGGAAGACCTCAGTTTAAATCCAGCCACAAAAACTTGCTAGCTGTGTGACTCTGGGCAAGTCATTTAATCGGTTTGCCCAAGTCTCCTCATCTGTAAAGTGGAGCATTCATCTCCTGAGATAGTTGTGAGGATTAAATGAGATAGTAATTGTAAATGCTTACTTAGCACTGCCTCTGGTACATAATGAGTGTTATATAAATTTTAGCTATTACCATTATTATTATTATGGTTAATTATACAGAAATGGAAATTGACCTCCAGTCTTCCTAACTCCAAGTCTATCTACTATGCCACAGTACTAATTACTGCATCATATTAAAAGATATTCTTCTATACTAGGCTTTAATCTTAACTCCCCTTTATTATCATTTTAAGGTAACAGGCATTTTACCTCATATGGTAATGTTATATAATAGAATTAGAATTTCGCATTTGCTCAATTGAAATAGTCTACAAAATTATGTTATCTCTGAGTTTTCCTGTGACAGCACTTTAAAAGTGAACAGACGGCAAAGTGCAGGGGAAGGGTTACATGTCCCATGAATGATTAACTTGCACTCATCTGATCCTGAATGATACGAGCAAGTCCTCACACCATAACTTGGACTAGTAAGCAATTTCTACTCTCTGATAGTCTGGTTTCATTGATGAATGACTTGAAGGTTAACTGAAATAACTAAAGAAACCACAAATCATCACAAAATATTGAATGCTTTTAGAATTGAGAACTTCAAATTACATTTTTAAAATGACATTTTGAGGTGCAATCATTTTTTTATTATTTATTTTAATCTGAACTGGATTTAAGTTTCTACATTTCATACCTATATTCTCTAATCCATGTTTTTCTAACTATATTACCTCATTGTGGCACCAACCCTTGACAAATGAAAAAATAAGGTTTTTATTCTTTCCCATAATTCTTCCTTATTTTCTTGGAGTATATGTCTAGCATTGGCATCTCTGATAAAAGGATATGAATACTTTACTTTTCTGTTTCTTAAGCTTAATTCCAAATGGCTTTTCAATGATTGGATCAATTTTTTAATCTACTAAAGAGTATATTAATATTACTATCTTTCCACAACCTTTCCAGCATCTACTATTTACACTGATTGTCATCTTTGTCAATCTGTTGGATATTAGAAAAAATCTCATTTTGATTTGCGTTATTCTTTTTATAGCAATTTGAAGTAAAATTTCATGTGGTTACTAATAGTTTAAAACTCATGACTTCTATATCTACATGCACAGTTCTACTTGGGTTTGGTAGAAAATGTTACATATTATGTTGCTGAAGTTTTCTAAAAATACATTTAACCATCCCCTTTTCCCCTGTCCATCCCAAAATTATCCTTCACTGCAAAACTTCAGCCAACTATTAAAACAAAATTTTTATTAACATGAATCTGATAAAACCATAGAATAGTACCTTAATAACCCTTTGCTCTACCACAGTATCCAGCCACTCAATAAATGATTCCACAGTGGCATTCTTCTTTAGCAAATCCTTCAGTTCTTGAAACACTGTAATAGAGTCATCTACCATGTAAAAAGGAGAACAAAATGTTGCACTCTATGCAGAACCCAAATCCATTCACCAAGAACCATTGACAATTTTATAGCATGCAAAAGAAAAAACAACATTAAAACAGAAAAAAAATGCACCCTGAGTTTAGAGCAATGACAACATCTCATCTTTGTTCCTCTCCCTGCTCCCTACATGCTAGGGTGGTCATTTTTACTTTGTGTGTTCTCAATCCACCCAAGATCTCTATAGTTCCTGAAATACTGAAAAACTTTCATAGATTTTTCTTCATCAAAAATCTCCTGCCTCAGTTTCCTCATCTGTAAAATGAAAATAATAATAGTGCCTACCTCCCAGAGCAGTGGGATAAAATGAAATAATATTGGTAAAGCATATTCCAAACCCTACAGGGATATGTAAATTTTAGCTATTTTTACAAATGTTTCTAAAAATCTCTTCTGAAGAAATTTTATGTGTTTTATTTTTCTAAATTTCCTTAGCTTTTAAACTGGATTCCTATATCTAATTGCAGAAGTCTAAAATCACTAAGCAACTGATATTTATATAGTCTGTCATGGCTGACAATGAGCTTCCCCCCCAAGAACTTCATGAAGTAGAAAGTGTTAGAGTTTTCATCCTCATTTTATAAATGAAGAAAAAAGTTCAGGTCAAGGTTCACAGAGATGGAACTGGCCTTGAGCCATATCTCTTGATTATAAAGCTACAATTCTTTCCACTTCACAATGAAAATTTTTCTAAGATTATATAAAAGCAAATTTCAAGTATGTCAATGGACTAAAATTGCTTAGAACATTTCTTTGCTTATGATCATTTCTAAATTTAAAAAAAAAAAGGATTCGAGTTCTGGAGTACTGTTGGTGTTTTTTCAGATTTATTTAGGTTTTAGCCAAAATATATATTTAGAATTAATGTCCCAAGTGAGTATTTAGTGCATTGGAGAATTAACTCTTAAGATAATATAATACTGTGATGAAAAAAAATTAAAATTAAAACTAAAATTCACAACTAATTCACTTAGTTGGCATTTTCTAGATACTGTGTTATGATCAAACTAGAATAGTGTGATAGGAAAAGGACTAAATCTTGAGTAAAAGAATTAGACTTGCCATTTCATCCTTCTGGGCCTCAGTTTCCTTGTCTATAAAATGGGGATAATAACATATCCAAGACTTTCCACATTGGATAATAATGAGAAGACTTTTGTGTATGTGCTATGTAAATGCAAATTAAATTCATATAAAGCACAGTTGATGTCCTAATTATGACCTAATGAAAAATGTAAACTTTTCATTTATGTGTCATAAGCTCACAAACATGCCCAGAGGACCTTGAGAAGCATGTTGGATGGCTTGATAGAAAACCACAATATGTTCCTTGTTTTATTGTTCATTGAAGCTATTAGTTTCTGATAGTGACAAATGGCTGTGATTATAGAAGCCCTGGGAAACCACATGTGACCAAACAGTTTGTTTATTTTAATTCTCATTGCCTGGCACAATATATAATCTCCTTTAAGTGATAGGGATGTTGAAGTGGCAGCATCCTAATTTGTAGATAAGTTTTCCAGAAATTACTGTTAAGTAATTAATTTAATCAATGTACTTTTGCAGTTAATTTTCTTATTATCTTATGAAGTTAAATATTCTTACTGTCATTTGATATACTATATTTAAAGATTCTCATAATATATTATTAATCAGAAAACAATCCTCTCTACTTCTCCTTAACTCACTGATCATTTCTTAAGTACTTTATTTTGCTAAATTAAAGTTTTAATTGAGGTCTGAGTCAGCAAGTGTAAACTGAATCTAGCTAAAAGCATATCTTGCTTGCAGAATGATTTCTGCCCTCAATCACACATTGGCTAATACACAAGAAGTAGTATAATTAACTTTTGAAATCAGAATATAAGATTATAGCATTGAGGAGGCAGATGTCTCAAACCAATGTTAAGTATGACTACCTGGTAAAGTCTCTTTTGTTAGATAATAGTAGATAAAATGTCTTCTTTGAATTTTGCTATATTGTACAAATTACATTGACTCATAAAATATGTTCTTATGTCATAACATGTATTCTAGGCTCAGAAACCAAAATATAAATGTTAGAAGAAAGATCTTGTTAAAATATTGAAATATCCAAAGATCAATTAAACTAACCTGTCCTTAAGTACTAGAGTGTTATTGCTCAGAATATTGTGAGATAGAGCAATAACTAAATATACGAAAGTAGAAAAACTCAGAAATTGGTGGTGGAATAAGAAATATCTACTTTTAAAACAATTATCATTACAGCAGAAACTTTTTTTAAAGCAATGTGTTCTAAATACTTGAAGTTAGAATTCAACTAAGGTTTACAAGTATGAAAGCAAAGCTATCTCTTATGACAGCATATTAGACCTGACAAATAAATTCAATAGGTCTTTTGAATCTAAAGTAACTTTGTCAAATAAAAGAGAATTATTATTGAGAGCTAATGAATTCAATGCAATCTCATTATTTTGCTGATTTTAAGATAAAAATGAAGTTACTTAGATTTTTCTTTCCTGTAAATATCAACTCCTTCATACTTAGCAAAGTTTCAAATTCAACACTATGGGGGGGGGAAGGGACAGACCTCAAAACAATTTCATACATACAAAAATACATGAATGTGTGTGTACATACACACAGAAATACATATATTCCATATATATGTGTGTATGTGTATGTATATACAAATAAACTTATATGTCTCCATTAATCTTTTCAAATTCATAGGATAATTAAAACTAAAGTATGGTTTCCTAAATTTTATCATTTTAATGTAACTTTATATTATAAAACAGAATCAAAATGGGACTGGGCTACCATTAGACTTCATTCTGAATTGAGCTATCCTCAGATTTTACTCTGCATTGAGCTATCTTCAGGCTTCAAATTGCTATTAGATGGTCTACAAAAGAATATGAACTTTTTGCTCTTTTAAAGGTAGAAGGTGATAACAGTGATTATTTACAAAATTTTCTAGTTACTTCATCATGTGGAATTTACCCAGCCTATGATTTGCTATCAGACCAAAATTGGTCAAAGTTTGTTGGTTTATTTTAATTTAAATAACGTTGCAAAAAAAAAAATGGGCTTACATTCAGTGTAGACTTCAGATTCAGGATCAGTGTTTCCAGAAACAGTGAGAAATGCCTGAGATCCAATGCTATTCAAATCAACCTTTTCAATGTCAGACACCATAGAATTCACAACATGTTGGTCAAACAGGGCTGGTCTGGCAATCTGCATTGATCAAGAGAAAAGATATGAAGAAGATTTCAATTCTCCCAGAAAATAAACCTTCATGATGACTAAAGGAGTAAACAACTTAGATAAGCATCTCCTTCCTCTACTTTTAAGACTAAAATAACAAGCTTATTGACTTAAAGCTAAAAGTGAGTCTAGAAGTACTTAATAAATGCTTATAGACTGATTGATTGATTAAACTTTAGCTTTTTTTGTAAACCTAGGTATTTTGTTGTATGTATTTTTAAATGTTTTTAAATATTATTCCAAGGATTCCACAGATTTTACCAGATGGACAGAAATCCAAAACACAGCTCTCAATCAAGGCCACCCCTTCATGTTACAGATTATTATTAATAATAAATAATGTGCTTAAATAATTAATTTTATTATAATGTTAATAATTAGCTATAATAATCCATTATTAATTCTCATGAGAGCAATTGTGCTTGTATTCAAAAATATTAGTACTTTTGAGAAACCCTATATAAGCCCTAAAGGGGTACAGAGCACTTTAAATTTTATCTCATTTAATCTTGACAACAATTCAATGAAACTAGTGCTATTATAATCCCCACTTTTCAGTTGGAGAAACTGAGGATAAGAAATTAAATGACTTGCTCAAAGTCAAAAAACTATCTTTTAAAAACCTGAAGCAGTATTTGAACTCGTCTTTTTTACTCCAAGCCTAGAACTCTACTGTGCTCTGCTGTGCCATCAAGTTCACACTATCTATTCTGTCACCAATGACAGGTGACAGGAACTGAGGTATTAGGAAACTGAGACCTCTATAGATTGCTATTTTTCCAAAGTCACACACAGAGTAAGTATGAAAAGTTTACGTCAGAGAAATGGCATCAATTCTATAGCAGAAGGCCAATCCTCTATCTGATACTTAGTACCTGAATGATCTTAAGTACTTAAATCTCTGTTGATGTGAGTTTCCTCATCTATACCATTTTTGTGTCATTGATCCCTTTCATGGTATAAGAAAGGCTATGGATCCCTCCTCAGAACAATGCTTCAAATAGCTAAAATACAATATATAGACTTATAAAAGAAACAAAACGTTATTCAGTCAGTAGGCATTTATTAATTTATTACTGTGCCAGGCACTGGGATGATCACTGGACCTGCAAAGAAAGGCAAAATCCCTGCTCTTGAGGAATTCACAGTATAATGGGAAAGATAGCATGAAAAAACTATATACATGGATTTGTCATATAATTTATCATATTTAGCATGTATTAGATTACCTGTCATCTAGGGGTGGGGAGTGGGAGGAAGGAGGGCAAAGCTTGACGAAAAAAAAGTTTTTGCAAAGGTCAATGTAGAAAAGTCACTCATGTATTTTGTAAATAAAAAGCGTTTAATAAAAATAAATAAATAAACAAATAAAGCAGCCAAAAAAAAACTATATACCAGCAATACAGCAGAATTTATTCCAACAGAAATTGGAGGAAATTAGCAGAGGGAAAGGATTAACATTCAAAGAAATCAGGAAAGGCTTTTCATAGGTTGAAATTGAGCTATAATTTAGGCAGAGATGAGAAAGAGAATTCCAAGCCTGGGATATGGATAGTCATTGAAAATGTATGAAATAGAGAAGTAGAGTGTCTTGTCTGAAGAATAGCAAAGAGGCCAGTATCAATGGATTGCAGAGTACAAGAAAGGGAGGGGATGGGAAAGAGAGGTATGAGGTATGAGAAAACTGGAAACGCAAAGGATACCAGTTTGTAAAAGGTTTTTAAGCCAAAGGATTTTATATTTGATCTTGAAATTGATAGGCAACCAGTGTACTTCATTATAGGAGTAATTCTTTCCCCTCCAAATTCAAAGACCCTTTAATACTACCCACAAACCCTTTATAAAATCTTTTAATCTCTTTCCAATCCTATATCTAAAATCCAATGAACAATCTTGTAAGGCAAATGAATGATAGTTCATTGTTTGTTTTACCCACAGAAGTTAGCTATTTCCACATCTACTACTTGTGTTTTTACTGATCTAGCTAGATTAGGAAGGAAAGAAGGAAACATTTATTAAGTTCCTATTATGTTCCAGGCACTCTGCTGAGCATTTTACCTATATTATCTCATGTGATCTTCAAAATAATCCTAGGGAGGGCGGCTAGGTGGCGCAGTGGATAGAGCACCAGCCCTAGAGTCAGGAGGACCTGAGTTCAAATGTGATCTCAGACACTTAACATTCCCTAGCTGTGTGACTCTGGATAAGTCACTTAACCCCAATTGCCTCAGCAAAAAAACAAACAAAAAATAATAATAATCCTAGGAGGTAAGTGTTATTATTATCCCATTTTTACAGAAAAGGAAACTGAGGCAGAGAGATTAAGTAATTTTCTGGGAATCACAGAGCTAGTAAGTATCTGAGTTACATTTGAACTCAGTTCTTCGTGACCTCAGGCCCAAAGTTATATTCACTCCATCACTTCACTTGTCTAGCCTTGTAAATGATTTTATAAGCTTCTAGCCTTAGAGAATTAGGTCTCTCCTTTATGAGATCAAAATGAGGATTAGAAAACTCACCTCTCTTTTATGATAATCCATAAATTCTTCCAGAGATTAAGACACTGAGCACTTCCCAAAAGAGAATAATCATGTGAAAAAAATACTTTTAAGAAATATAAATGTGGGGGCAGCTAGGTGGCGCAGTAGATAGAGCACCAGCCCTGAAGTCAGGAGGACCTGAGTTCAAATCTGGTCTCAGACACTTCCTAGCTGTGTGACCCTGGGCAAGTCACTTAACCCCAATTACCTCAACAAAAAGCAAAAAAAAAAAAAAAAAAAAAAGAAAGAAATATAAATGTGGCCATTTTCTTATTGAGAATGAAACTGCTGATTTCTTTCCTTCCCAGTACATTTAAAAGAGAATTGGAAGATTTCTACCATTTGCCACTTGATAAGCAGTAAATAAATGGGCTTTCTCTACAGCAATTCTCACCATCAAGACCATACCAACATCACTTTAACCATTTGAATGTGTGTCCAAAAAAGGATTTCATCCCTTGATTATACTGTAATAAATGTTTATTTTAATGTAGCAATAGCCAAGAAATTTCAAATACAATTCATACCTCCGCTTACCTGAGCAAGATGTAAGAAGGATGTTTGTCGTTTTAGGGAAGATACAAATCTCCTTACGATGGGTAGTTTCTTATCAGTTAGGGCTTCTGGCAGGTTTTCCAAGGATGAAACAACCCACTGTTCCCAATTTTTAGCAAAATTTCTTATGTCTGCTAATAAACTACAAAGAAACTCATATGTTACAGTAATTTTACTTTAGGAGAGGGAGAAGTAATTATAAACCTAGAAATCAAAGAAATTTGATGGGTTTAGATTTAGTTGTTTTGAAGCCCCCTTTTACATCTAAATTTCTATGAATGCATGAAATAAGAAATGTGCCTTAATAGCTAATAAGTTCTGAAAAAATGACTTTCTGAAAACAGGCATTTGAACTTTTCACTACATTCTTCAAAGGAAATAAAACTAAGTAATATTATCAATGATCAAATTTCACAATTAATCATAATGGAAAAAGCAAACTTGGAATCAGAAGACACATGATTGAATGGTCTCGTTGTTTACTAGTTATAAACTTCGAAATTTATCTATGGACTTTAGTTTTCACAATTTCAAAACAGGAAAAATAGTACCTTTACCAGGCATTATCTCCCATGATTGTTGTGAAAGTCAAATGAGATCATTCAACTCCTCACTTCATCTATTATATGTAAATCATTTTTTCTAGGTGCTGGTCATATATAGCAAAAAAAAAATTTGAAACTACTTTGGGAGGAAAGAGAAAGAAAATAATTTGAAAGTAGCTGAGATTAATTCAGTTTGACTAGAAAGACAATAGGTAATGAAACTTTCAATGAGAAAAGACTTGTTCCAAGAGGCAGTTTGGAAGGGAATAGAAGATAATTCTGTTTTAAACAGTAAATTTGAGATTTAAATGGATTATCTAAAATAAGATGTCTAGCAGGTAGCAAGTGACATCAAATTTAAGGCCAAGAGAGAGATTAGAGCTATAGATTAGAATTGTAAAATAGATAGATGGATAATAGATAGGTAAATGGATAGATATGAATATATGTGTATAAAATTGAACTCATTGAAGCTGATGGACTCTACAATGAGAGTACTTTGTAAATCTTCAGTTGCTAAACAGTAGTGATAGTTAACATTTATAGAGAGAGACAGAGAGAACACTTTGCAAAGTGCTTTACAAATATCTCATTTTTATCCTCATAACCATCCTGAGAGGTGAGTGAAAACATTATCAATAATCTGTGTCTTTACTGCAATTTACCAAATAACTCTGTATATGCAATATTCATATGTTTATACAAATTCCCTTGACTGGATGATTGGCCACATGTAAATATAGCTACTGTATTGCATAAACTTTGATCTACTGCAGAGCCCAAAGAATATATATAATTTATTCTTATTGATCTAATTTAATGTCAGTTTCACAATGCAGAGGTAATAATGAAGCCAAAGGAGTATTTGGTAAAACAATGGTAAAAGGAAAAACTACAAGAAAAATGTAACTCAGTTAAGTGTAATTCATAGGATCATATATTTGAAGATATAAAAATTCTTAGAGACTAAACCACTTCAATAACTCTCTTTTCACAGATGAGGAATTTGTGGATCAGAAAATTCATTCATTCTGTCCATGGTTATGCTACAGAAAGTAGAGGAATCAGGATGTGTACTCAGGACCTATAATTCCAAATCTAATTACAGTATTTTTTTTTTCAGGACACCAGACTGCCTCTCAATTACTCTACCACATATTTATCACATACTTTCCATTTACTTAGCACTATGTGCATTTGTTCCTTAATATACTAAGGCAGGTTTTAAACTGGTTATTATTCAAAAGCAAAAAACTTTTTTTAATTCTGTTTTTCTTCTATTGGCAAAAAAAAAGTTTTATAGGTTTCCAACAATCAGTTCACATCAAATCATCAGAAACCTTTATTCTTTAAAAAAAAAAACTACATTACTGTAATATTACTTTCTCATTTATGCAAATTGTTTCCAAATAAATAAATAAAGATTTATGTAGCAAAAAATGTAGCACCATAAATAAATATATGGTGATACATTTTTTGCTACACTTAAATCTTTTTCTGTTAGAATGGGATAACACTTATATTTAGCAAATCAGTTTCTATTGGAATTATGTCTAGGTAACTAAACAAACTTAGATTTTGTCTAAGGTTTCCCATAGGTTTTAAAGGCATGATGTTCCCTCACCTTTCTTTCTATGATACTCAAAAGAAGATTTGGGGCAGAAAACACATAACTAATAAAATCAGGAAAGGAAACAAAATGCATGCTATTGGTGCATGCCACCATTACTTAATGCTCCATCCAAACTTGCCATTCACCACACATTTCTTCTTTTTATTTTACTTTCTTCCATTTCTACCTTGGCTCATACCTTGAATTCCTTCTCTTCTACCCCACCCCAGACCAATTTTTAGTTATTGAAATTCTGCTCACTCTTCAAGGTCCAGTTCAAATGCATTGAAGCTTTCTCTGATTCTCCAAACTGGAAATGATCTCTGTTTCATCTGATCTCATGGTACTTATGTAAATTTATCTCATTTAATCTATATTATACTAATCTGTGGACATTTTACATCCTCTGCTAGGTTATAAGTTTGCTGAGGGCAGAGGTCATTGTTTATAAATAAGGCAGAAGTCTTCATTTAACCTTTTAATATCACCCAATGCAAAGTTATAACATTTAGTATTTTTTTTTACTGAATAGATAACTTTTCTTCTGTGATTCTTTTAAAATGTGATTAATTGGTGGAGAAAGGAGAAGAAATGGAAATTTGAATTTTCAATGGCATGGGGATTTACCAGTAGGAAACTTCCTCAACCGAAGTAGATTGACACTTTCTCTGCAACTACTAGTGTTAGAGAGTTCCTTGGGTGCATTGTAACCTTGCCCAGGGTCACACAGTCAATATGTGTGAAAGGCAGGATAAGGTCTTCTGAAATCAAAACCAATTCACTCTTCACTATATCATAGCACCTCTCCTTTGGTGTAATATATAGAATGAAACTCTTCCACACTGACAAGTTAAACATATTTTCCCCAACTTACCTACCTTTCAGGCATTTCTTGCATTGTTGCAGGAATGAGGACATCTGTTAGAACCTTAAACATAGAAGAAGATAGTCATATTAAATCTTTAGAGTCAATACTTTCCATAAAGTCACTTAATAATTAATAATTATTTGATTATTTTCAGGTATTTCTAGTTTTATAATCTCTAAAACGTGTGCCTACATGGGAATCTAGGGCAGGTGGGATATACATAGGATTGGAAGCAGAGTAGACAAAAGAAGAAGGAAAATCTTAAACACACACACACACACACACACACACACACACACACACACACACACTCATCAGGTTGGTGGTTTTGGAAGAAAGAGAACAAAAGAATGGAGAAAAGTATTACCATGAATGCTGAGAATGAGCCAAAATAACAAAAGTCCTAAAGTGAAGATAGCACTGAAAAAACTGAATAGACTAAGAAAAGACATTTAGAAACATTGAAGGACAATGTTTAGCAGCCTGCTTGAGAAAGTTAGGTTATATGCTCAATTTGAAGGAAACTTATATTGGATATATTTGGAAAAAAAGCAAAATCTGAAGGAAAGCAATTTCAAAATAAGAATGGAGAAAATGACCAAGACATTGATTTGCCCGTTTAAACTATACTTACTTGTTACAAGAAAGAGGGTTTATTAGTGGGAAGAGTTGGTAGATAATATAACAGATACAACAAAAAGCATAAAAATAAAATTGATAAAACATTTTAAAAGACACAAGATGAAAACAAAAAGGTAATACAAACAGGGAGAATTTGTTATTACTGTGTCAAATCTAATATACACTTTTAAAAAAACTAGATAATTGTTCACAGTTTCATGTTTGATATGCATTTTGGTTTTTTATCCTGAAATGTTCATATCTGTTGGAAATTTTTAAAAAAGAAGGAAGTTTGTATTTTTTTCTGCTTTTTGCTGAGGCAATTGGGGTTAAATGACTTGCCCAGGGTCACACAGCTAGGAAATTTGTATTTTAAAAAGAAAAACAAGTAAAATTAAAAAAACAAAAATAAAAAGTGGACTAGTAAAGTGGCTGTAGGTCCTATTTACAAAGCTCTATTTCTATGCACATGTATGGCCACACTTAGGGTTAAAATAATCAACAATTTTAACATGTGCATTAACATGTTTTGACATAATTCTCATATAATACTGGTTTATGGGTAAAGAAAAAGGTCATCAAACTATGAGTGGGAAAAGTAGGAGAATCTGCAAGATCACAATTCCAAGTTTTTCAACTTTTTTCATCATTTCTTATTAATGATGCGCCATCTTCTCAAGTTTTGTTAATGTACCACAACTAATCAGGATAAATCTTCAGTACTCCAGTCTTGAAAATCAATTACCTACTGAACTTTTTTGTATATTGAACATATAAGCATCTCAAATTCAACATGTCCAAAACAGAATTTCTCATCTTTCCTCCCAAAAACTCCTCTATTCTGAACTTCTCTAATATTTTCAAGGATACAACTATCTTCCTATTCACCCAGGTTCAAATTAGGAGTTCTCTTTGACTTTTCATTTTCCTTTAATAAATATCTAATCAGTCATCAAATCTTATCATTTCAGCCTGCATAATAATTTCTCTCCTCTCATACGGTCGTCACTCTAGTTAAGGCCTTATTGTCCTCACTTGGACAATTACAATAAGTCTAATTGATCTCCTGCATATAATCATTTTCCACTCCATTCTACTGTGCTGCCAAAGTGATTTTTCTAAAGTATCAATCTGACACAATGTTACTCACCTACTCAATACTCCAGATCAAATATAAAGACCTTATTTGGGGCATTTAACTCTTCATAATCTGGCCCTTTCCTATCTTTATAATTGTTACCATTATCATCATCTCATCTTCCTCCTCCTCCTCCTCTTCCTCCTCCAGACTGTCATTTAATTTCGTATCTTCAAATTTCAAGTCAGAGGATTTATACCACAAACTTGTTTGTGGTATATAAACTACTGGTATACAAATTAACTACTATTAATAAGAAGCCATGTAACACAACAGAAAGAGCATTGAACTTGAAATCAGAAGACAAGTTTAAAACCCAGCTCTAATCTTTACTAGTTATATCACTGTAGGAAAATCACTTTGTTTCTGGATCTCCATTTCCTTATCCATAACATGGGATAATAATATCTATATACTCCACCCCCAAAAATTGTGGTGAATAAAGTATTTGGTAATTTTTTAAAGCACAATAGAAATGTAACATTATAAATGAGCCAATTCTACAAGGCTTTCATCATTTTTAGCATCAAATGCTGGAACTTGAGACTTTCTTGAATTGCTGCCCAGTCCCTGGATTCTCCATTTGGGGACCAAGGACTAGGAGAAGAGAGATGCAGAGGCATTGGCCTATAGCCCTACTTTCTGTTCAGATTTCTCAGCAGCCAATCTAAAGTTCACAGTCCAGTTAGTCTTTCAACATGTCCCCAGTGCTGTGACTTGAGTTTGTAGAGTGCCCTAGAAAGTAAACATTTAAGGGTGAGCCTGAGACTTAAGGACTATAGTTCTTTATTTCTCTTCTGAAGGTACTCAAGCTTTAGCTCTTTGATTAATAACTTATTTTTTACATTAGAAATGATGGTATAAGACTATTCTTTATGTGTATTGTTACAGAACACTGCATCTGTCCAATCCTCTTAGGTGATAATTGTTCTATTTCCTGATTGGGAAGGAAAGCGGCTGAACAGTTTATTATTCCTAAATCTCTCCTTCCTGCATCTGCAGCTGTCACTATAAAGATCAAGTATATTTTCTAACAGCTTTAACCACCCTTTTAACTTCAAGTTCTCTTGATTCTAATTCATTTTGTAAAGAGCTGATTTTTTTGCAGTGTAAGTCTTAAATCCAAGTAAAATCTTATGATAACATTTATACAGTGGACTGGTTCTCCCCACACTTTTATGTTCATTCACTGTGACTGAGAATGGAATTAGTCATAGATCCATCTTGACCTTCTCCTTGACCCTCTCATCTTAACCATCTCCTTTCCACCAGAAAAGCTTCCATGTATGCTACCTCATTTAGTGTTTGGCTAGGACACTGAGGCTCTTGTCTTTCCATAAGAATCCATGATTAATGAATCTTTTGTAGATGTCTAGAATCTTGATTTCAGTTGGGACATGTTAGGAGCCTTTTTATTAAAATCAGGAGCCTTTTCTATCCTACCTAATCTTTTCATGTTTTGAAGGGTGAATTTGGAGCCAGTAGAAGATAAGATGCTCAAAGGAATTTCCATAATTGCACCTAATTCTTTTTTTGCAAATATCATAAACTGATCCAGTAAAATATCTAAATTGTTTTTTTAAAATCTAATCTAATAATAATAATTTAAATCTAATCTAATCTAATAATAATGATAATTTAAAAAACAAGAGTTGCATCTCTTCAATTGTTAATGCTAAGTGATAGATTAGACTAGTTTTTAAAAAAATAAAAATAAACCCTTTGTTTGAAAACCAAATAAAAGTTAATTTGCCAGCACCTCTTCACCCTGAAGATTTTTTATTGTTATTTTTATACTCAAATGTAAATTTTAAGGAAAACATTTTCCCCTAAGGTAGTCCAATAAGAAGTTGTTATTTTTAGGTGTACATTGCATGTAGAAAATATTAACATGTGATAAGGCTCACCTTATAAAGAATTGAGTCACAAACACAAAAAATGTCAATGATGACAGGATTTTCAAGCAGTGGGAGAAGATGATCGGGCATTCCTTGCCAAAAATGTAGTAAAAAATGTTGAATCTGTTGATGGGGGAAAGGGTAAAAGTAATTAATTCCTTCACTCTATATGAACACACATATAATATAATAAAGAAAATGTCTGTGATCACCCTTACCTCTTCAAAGTTTCCATTAATTGCATTATCCAGAATACATTGGCAGTGAGTTTTGTACATCATAATGAGAGTGTCTACCTATTCAAAGAAGTGAAAGATTAAGTAAAAAGAATATTTTAATTCCTTTCTAATGTTAAAGGAACTCAAATAATTCTGTCTTATCAAATGGGACAGTTGGAAAAAAAAAGAAGAAAGAAATAACATTTATATAATGATGAAATTTTTTTTTACCTAAAATAAAACAAGGTGAAATTCCAAGCATATACACATAAAGTCTCCCTCTCCACTTATAAATCAATAATCTAGTAGTTTGACTCTATAAATATCAGCTTCTTATTTCAACCACCTGATTTCATTGGTGTAAGTATTCCCTGCACCAACACAATTTGCCATCCCTCTATAATTAATAGATGGTCTTCAAGGACTGTTGTTACTAAAACATTAATCACCTTGCAATCAGCCCTTAAAGGTCTACAGACTGAGTGAGACCGGCTGCATATATGAGATGCTTAATCTATTCTTAATCCCTGAGAACATCAATTTTCTTATCAGTTAAATAGAGCTAATAAATTTCACCAGTCATGTTAATGTTTGTTGATAGTTTTCTCAAAAAAATTTAGAATATAGAAAGATACTTTAAAAATTATGAAAGTTATAGATTTTGAAAGAATCTTAGAAGTGGTCTAGTTCATCCCCTTCATTTTACAGATGAGGAAATAGGATCAGGGTAATTAAAGTGGCTTAGTTAAACACTTATAGGTAATGAATGAAAGGGTTAGGATTTGATAACAGGCTGACTCCAAATAAAGCATTCAGCCTAATTCCTTCACATACAAATTATCAAAATCATTATTTTTTTGCCATTGGTTCAATATCAATAATTCATTTATTCATTTTCAAATTTTATAAAGACTTTGGACAATGACTGTCATTTCACAATTACCATTATTTTGCTTGATGTGACTGAAAGTATCATTTTCAAACCAAAAGTTATAAGCTAAAGCAAAATTTTTTTAAAAAATTAAAGTTAGTGAGAGCAGAGATGGATTAGGTTGGGAGGAGTAACTGCCTTGGACTAATGTACTAAGTTATTTAGAGGTAAAAAGCAGTCAAAAGTTTCTCTGTTCAATGCTGTTCACTGCAACCACCATCTATCTAAACAGATCCTATTTAGTCCTGACTCTAAAAAAGGTATAGAGTAGCAGGAGAGAGAATGATGGAGTCCTCAAATTCAGTCCCACCTAATGCTATTCTCAACAAAAAAAGCAGGCAGTTGGAATAGGGGCACAGAGACAGTGCTCTTACTATTTTCAAGAATAAGAGTCAAGGTCCCCAGCTGCCTACTAGATAGAGGCAGAAGATTGTTCATGATAATGCTAGTTTAGTTCTGCTCTATCCTCTTACAAATGGAAGTTTCAGTGTTTACATGAATTTATAACAGCAGCAAATTCTCCCAATTTGTTTTTGAGTTTACAAGTAAAGGAATTTCTAGGGAATGAGATGAGATGGAGGTGCTAAAATATATTAATAGTGTGTGTTTCTTTTCAATAATACCTGTCTCAATGAATTTCTTTAAAGACCAAATAAAATGTATGTATATTTCTTTCCTTCCTTCTATCCCTTTCTATATGTACATATATGACCTGATTTCAGGGAATTTCTGGTGTGAAAATTCCCTCGATCCTTGCAGGTTAGCAATTTATCCCATAATGCAACATTAAAAGATTATATAGCCTGGGTCACTGGAATGTTAAGTAACTTACCCATATAACTTGTATCTATCAGAGGCAACCTTAAGGCCAACCATTTACTATACTATCAGTCCTCTGCCATGAATACTTGGCATATACATATATATACATGTATATATATATATGTATACATAATATGAACAGGGATATATAATGCATATTTACACATATGTATATGTGAATGAGTGAATATGTGTGTATGACACCACCATTTTCATATATGAAGGAAAGTCAACTAAAAAGGGAAAGCCCAATATGACAAATAAATCTATTTGTCCAAGATGCTAATCTCAAAGAACAGGCTTTCCCAGCCAGGTCTTCTAGCTTTGTTTGCTGTGGTTTGTCCAGAGATTGCCACATTGTTAATGTCAGTACCTCACAAAATCCAAAGTTGCAATGTCACTTTCAAACTAGAAATATAACAGCCTTTAGGTAACAAAATTATTTCCCAACAGTTTACAGAATTATGAAAAATCCATTAAATTAAACAAATTGAAAGCTATGAGGGGAACCATTTAAGAGAATGATATCATAGGGAACAATCTGATGTTTGATCTAAATGAAAAAAAAATTCTAACAGTGAGACTGAGAATCAATCTGAAATAGTTCTTTTCAATTTAAATTGAGAGGCAAAGGAGGATCAAAGAAAGTATAGCATAAGCTACATGGGATGGGGTGGGGAAATGACGCTGTAAAGAGAAGAAAAAATTACTCAAATCTCATTTTGTTTCTGCTAATTCTGCTGTGAAAAAAATAATCATTAAACTAGAAAGAATAAAACAAAAAATAACTAATAGAAAATTGATACTAGTGAGATACTAGAAAAAGCAGCAAAGAACACTGGGGTTAAGACTGAGAATACAGTACAAATCCTAACTCCATATTATCTTGGTATAGTAACTTCATCTCTCTTGACCTCAATTTCCTTATCTATAAAATGAAGGAATTGCACTAGATCCCAGTTTCTTAAACTATGAGTCGTTACCCCATACTGAATGTGGGGATTATGAAATTATGATTTATTATCAGTAAATGGTTGACTTGTATACCTATTTTATATATCAGCAATCGTGAAAATTTTTCTGGTAAAAAGAAGTCATGAGTGGAAAAAGTTTTAAGTTCTGCATTAAACAACTTCTAAAGTATGTTCCAGTTCTAAATCTATGATCCACTGATCTTTGATGAGTTTGTCACTAGGCCTGAATGAATTATGAAGACCCTTTCACTTATCTGAAAGGCTATGGATACTGGAGGAGTTACTACAGCATTGGAGAAGGACAAGTATTATCCCTATTTTCAAAAAATAAGGGAAGAAAATGGAGTCTGCATACTAAGGCTTGTGATTTTAATTTCTTTCAATGTAGTCTCTAAGATTATGTCTAACTGAGATTATTTCTTTTTTGCTTTTTGCTGAGGCAATTGGAGTTAAGTGACTTGCCCAGAGTCACACAGCTACTGAGATTATTTGATTTTGTGAGAATTATTTTTAATTCTTAATAAATAAAAGAATAGAGTCCAACCAAAATTTAAAATGATTTTTACAATGGGATCCATCTACTATTCATCTTTCTTGCCATTTCTACTTCTATGATATTTTTTCCATTTGTCTTTTTCCTATTCAGATAACCACTCCTTACTTCAAGCCCTCAGGTTCTCTCACATAGACTATTGCAATTCTTTCCAAATTGATCTCCCTTGCTCAAGTCTCTCCTTTCTTCAATTCAAATTCCATACAGCTGAAAAAGTGATTTTCCTTAACTATAATTCTATATCACTCTCCTAATCAATAAACTCTAGTACTCTCTCTTGCTTAGAGAATAAAATATAAGCTCCTCTATTTAGCTTTTAAAGTCCTTTACAATCTAGCTTTAACCTATCTTTCCAGATTTGGTACATATTACTTTCCTAATTTGTTAGTTGTGTCCAACTCTTCATGACCCTGTTTGGTGTTTTCTTAGCAAAGATACTAAAGTGCTTTTCCAGTTCCTTCTCCAGTTAATTTTACATATGAGGAAATGAGCAAATAGGATTAAGTGACTTGCCCAGGATCACTCAACAAGAGTTGAGGCAAGATTTGAACTCAGGAAGAAGAGACTTCCTGACTTCAGATCTGGTGGTCTATTCACTGTACCATCTCCCTATCCAAAAGCCAAATCAAATTGACCTTCTCTCTTTTCTTCACACATAGCATTTCATTTCCTGTATCTGTTCCTTTTTAGTAGTAGTATCCCATATCTAGAATTCCCCTTTCCTCACATTTATGTCACAGAATCCCTCAGTTCCTTCAAGACTCATTCATTCTGCATACTTTACTGATTCTTTCAACTGCTGGTACCCACCTCTCAACTAACTTGTATATATTTGCACCTTTTTTTGTATGTACTCATATACATCATGGCATAGTGGATAGAGAATTAGACCCAGAGCCACAAAGATCTCAATTCAAGTCTTACCTTTGACACATACTGGCTGTGTGACCCTGCATAAATCATTCAATCTTTCTTTACTTTAGATGACTCTCTAATACTATAAATTACAAAAAAGGTGTCAACCTTCATTGATAAAAATATTTCTTCATCAAAGACTTCTCTATATAAATGAAATCACAAGTCTGGATATTTATCCCTTATCTAATACTAACACATGCATATATGTCTGTTTTAATGAAATGCCAAGTCCTTGAGAACAGTGACATTTTTTTTCCCTTTAGGTTCCTGGTGCCTATCTTTTAACCCTGCTAATCTCCACATAACTCTCTATGATCTGGAATATTTTCTAAAGTTATCTGGAATTATGTTAACTACATTCACACTTCAGCAATAGTTATTCAAGTATTTTCCAAAATTCTAATAATAATAATAATTAGCCTTTATATGTACTGTAAGGTTTGCAAAGTGTTTTACTAATATTATCTTGTCACTTGTTGCAACAAACCTGAGAGGTAGTGCTATTATTATCCAATTCATTCACTTTAGTTGAAGAGAAAAATAAAATAAAACCAAAATAACCAGTCCAATAACACATGGCAGGAATTTTATAGATTTAGTAAGGAATGGAGGAGCACCTCTGGCTATTAGCTATATAAAAAGCCTGGCTAGACAAATTACTTCAGTGATCCCAAAATGAGCAGTTCTTTTTACTGTATAAGCATAGGAAAATCAAGTATTAGTGCCTATTACATGTAGATTTCTTCATAAAAAAAGTGGAGGGGAGGATATGTGTGTGTGTATATATAAACATATACATATGTGTGTATGTGTGTATATTGCATATATACACACATATCTCAAGTATAAGACTATCAAAGAATTTTAAAGGTAAAAATTACCATTGAAAACATCTAATCTAACCTCACCACCATTTTTTAAACTTGACAAGTTGATCTGGATGGAAACCCATTTTTAAATATTCAATATATATTATGTCACCCCATGGTTAGGTAATGAGAGTAAGAAGGTAAATAATTCAACTAAAAGCTGTTAATCAATATTAGCAATAGCTTGCCCTTCCATAAATGAGTCAATTATATTCAAGTATATAAATTTCTGACAGTTTTCATCAAGTGTTATGATATACTCTGAGAACTGAGCCAGGGACCATGTATATCAGTGACTGGATGAGGAAGTATTTTTGGAGGGAAAGATGGGAAGCAGTGAGTGACAGACAAAATTTGAGCCTTACTTTCATTGGAATCAACTCAAAGAGGGAATAATGTACTCCCACAGTTGGGTGTGGCTTACTCTATAGGGAAGTAGGAAGGGAAGAAATAAGAGAATGGGAGGAGCTGATAGAAGGGAGAGCCAATTGAGAGAGCAGTGATCAGAAGATGAAGTATTTCAGATCAGTACCTTGTCTTTAGAAATGCATCCTTGGTACACAAGGTGTTGTGCACTAGGGAACTCTGGAAGAAGTGTCCCAGTTTTTGAGCTGAGTGAATATTTTCGAGTGAAACCACCCTACAATTCAGAAATAAAAAATATATTGTTAACCTGCTTTTACATTCCTTATGCAGAATAAGTACTGAGTAAATGTCCATTGAATGAATGAAATCAGAAGAGAATATCAGTTATCAAGTAATTCATTCAAAGAATACATTAAATAAAATATAAATGCGTATGTAGATACATATTACACATATATATATACATATATATATATACATACATACATGTATATTTGCTGTTGCTGTTGTCTCCAAACATTGTAAAGGCAGAAGACTGTACCTACATTTTGTCCATAGCATAAACTGTATAGGCCAACATACCTGTTGTTTCTGTTTATAAATATATCTATATATGTTCAAAATAATAAAATTCAATGAAAATATAAAAAGAAAAGAAAGATAAATAAATATGCCATCATATTTTCATCTAGCTTTAAATTATAGCAAATAAATGTTAATGGGTTCTCAAAATTTCACAGTTAATATAAAAATTACAGAAGTCTCACCGTGATTACATTTACAAGAAGGAAGGAGATTGAGATTATTATTTTATTGGCATATTTATTGGTAAATCCCAGGTGAGAAAAATCCTTCTACTAATCCAAGTGGTGACTTCTCTCCAATTTTTTCATTTTAGATAATTATCTAGAACCCAGCTTCTTAAATTGTAGTTTTGAAACTCCGTATGGGCTCTTGTAACTGAATGTAAGGGTCATGAAATTATGATTTATTATCAGTAAATGTTTGATTTGTATACATATTTTAAATACCCATATAAGCAGGGTCATGTAAAAATTTCTCAAGTGAAAAGGGGTCACAAGAGGAAAAGTTTAAGAAGTCCTGATATAGAACACCAAGAGATTAAAACCAAGCTCATATAGCCAACATGTATCAGAAGCAAGACCTGAAATCAAATCTTTCTGATTTCAAGCTTTTCTATCTACTACACCAAATTGCCCCTCTCTAAATAAATATTACTTCTAAAAAGAACTTTGGACATCATCACTTCCCCTTCCTATTTTCCATGCAGCCCACAGATATTGAGATGATGAAGATTACATATTGAGCTTCAAGTAGAAATATCACCATATTTATTAATAGTAGAAAATTACATGAGTCCAAAATATACACCTCGATTTACATAAAGCACAAACCCTGAAGATCATCTGTCTGCACTCCATTCATGTTTGATCAAGAAAAGCACCAGGTATACCGTGCTATATCAGCCACAATCCTAGTCATAATTATATCATCAGGAAACTATTTTGGGCAAGAACAACTATAGAAATCCAGATTTTAAGATGAAAGAGTCCTTAGAAGTCATGTAGTTCAATGTCTCTCATTTTACAGATTAAGAATCTAAGATTTATAGGCAATAAAAAGTAAGACTTGTTCAACATCATTCAGATAACAGAAGGTAGAGTGAGAACAAATCCATGTCCTTTGACTTTAGCTAAACCCAGATCTCATTACATTGTACTACACAACCTATAGGTATTAGTAGCTTCCTATTAAAACAATTTCATTGTTTATTTCATTTCATCTTTGCAAAATTTGTTTCAAGTTTTTTGGTGCCATATTTATGATCTTTCATGTTCCCAGAAAAAAGATTTATTACTGCCTATCAATAGGTGACATTCTACCTTGCCTTATAGACACTCTCTGCTCCATGAAGGCAAATAAGATGAAGCCTAAAGACCGGGTAGAGAAAATGCAGGCCCTAAAATGTCTTGTGGCTTGAAAATACTGACCTCATAAATACCAGGACAATGTTTTTATATGTGTACATGTTCAATCATTTTTTAAAAATGTCATAAAAAGAAAATAAAATGGATTTATTTTTCAGGAGAAAAAAAATACTTTTTCACCTATTGGCACATTCTCTTATCTGAAATAGTTGAAAAAATGGTTGATCAGTATTCTCATTATTGAGTTGTCATAGTCACCTTAATGGTTGGTAAATTTGGAAAGAATTAGAATACAATAAAATGCACTTAATACCACATCATCTATTAACGCAATTTAATCCTTTCATTCTGAATCAGAATGCAGTTTTGGAACTTGCTATAACCTATGGTCAATAGTGTGAACATTAGTTATCAATGCACTGAGAAGGAATAGAAATGCCAGTTAATAGCAAGAAACTCTGGATAAGGAAATTCCTTTACCAATGCAGGGGGGTGCCTTCTCTGCAATTTACAGTCTTAGTTGCCTATGTTAAAGGAAGATGAATTAATATGACATTATGTGTCAGAAGCAGGACTTGAACCCAGTTTTTTCATAGCTTCAAAAGTGACTTTTCATCTACTGCCATAGAACAAGAAAAAGTAGGGTAAAATATGAAATGTTATCAATTTATAGGAAAACTATTAATAGAATCCATAGGATTTAAACCTGGAAGGGACTTTAAGGATTGCTTAGTTCAATCTCCTTGTTTTACAGAAGAGAAAACTTAAGCCAACAGAAGTCCATCCAGTGGCATTCTCAAGTCAGACAGCAAATAAGGGGTAGACCTGAGATTCAAACCCAGGTCTTTTTCACTCCAAATTTAATTTTCTTTCCACTGCACCATACTGATTATCCATGGGTACATTAAATTTTCAGAAAACCATCTTTTCTTCTTAATAACCCTTTTTTCCTAACAACAATATTAAGAAAAATAGAATGATTGAGTGGATTATTTCTAAGAAATGCTTCGTCTCATTTTAATGAATAAATGACTCTATAATTCCAAAAATCATGTGAATAAATTATAGCTTTGTTCTGAAATGATGCACTTTTATTCTAAATAGGTAGAGATGGAAATCAATGAAAAGAAACCTAAAAAATATAGCTTGAGTGAGGAGAGGGGAAGCAAATAGGAGAGATCATTTGGGAACATTTCTACAATTGGGTAAGACAGAAAAAGTTTTATCAATAAAATAATAAGAAAAACCTAGAATGTAATGCTAAAAGAAAACCAGAACTGGGAAGCAAGAAATGTGGGTTTCTAAAAGAACCAGAAGGCTGTTCTTTTGTTTTCTGTATAAGGAGGTACCAAGTCATTGATTAGAGAGATGCCTCCTTGCTTACCTAGTGAAGTGACATTTGGACTGTTGTGTTGAGCCTTAAGCATCTCAATACCAAAAGTTGTAAGGAAAGAAAAACAGAATGAGCCTAGAGAAGAGAAACAAATATGATTAGAGGGAGGGAGGGGCTGATTTATGAGGGAAGATTAAAGGAGCTAAATCTATATAGCTCAACTAAGTGATGACTAAGGGAGAATGTGATAACAGTCTACAAATATTTGACAAGCACACTGAGGTGGGGGTATGCACTATTTGGCTTGATATAGAGTTGTTAAACTGGCCATGAAAGGATGAAGTCAAAGAGAGGGAAATTCGGAGGGAAAAATATGACTGAAAAGGATGAAATCATGGAATTTTGCCAGAACAAAATTACAGCTGCATTATTTGTAATATTTAATATAAATCTGAGCCAAGAACTAGAAAACACATTGTTAATGGCAAACCTTGCTCTGGCTATGATTTTTAAAAAAACTTCAGTTTATACATTGATCCTACAGAAATTTTTCTGACAATTTCATTTTTATCCTCTACATTGTATTGATTTCAACTATATTTTGTCCATTTGTAATTATATTTATTCTAGTTTTATTCTTGTATTTTATTATGAAGAGATAACCTTTTAGGAGGCACTTTCTTATTTTTCTGATAACCTTCTTTCAATGAACTTGAATATTTTTGCTTTGACCAGTGTTTTACAAAACTTCAAATATCTCACATCAGACAAAACCTCTCAAAGTGAATTACTATGTTTTTACTCTTACTAACGTCTAAATTTATAAGAAATAAGGCAATACTTTTACTCTGTACTTTCTGAATAGCCTCTTTAAAAAGTTTTGATTATCATGGTAACTATCTCAAATGTTCTCATCTATAAAATGATGAAACTCTCCCACCATATAGAAGCATTGCTATAATGGTGCTATATTAATTCATTTAACATTAGTAGAAGCATTAGGAATAGGAGTAGTAATATAGCAGTGGTAATATAGTAGTAGTAGCAGCTGCTATTATTGTTTTATCCATAGAATCCTTCACAAAACTCAACTTGGAGCAGTAGATAAATGGTCAAACTAAGGAATCAAAGAGATTTAGATTTCAGTTCTGCTTGTGACACATACTGATTATAGTGTTATAGACCTTAAGCTTTAACTTCTAGTACTTCCAGCTATTCTCTAAGATCACACAATTGTAGAGCAAAAGCAGAGGGATTTTCCTCACCAGGAATTCCCTAACCTAATAAAATCTCAGATCCAGGGGAAAAGAAAGTCCTTTATGAGAATTTTATAAGACATATTCACCAATCTAGGTACAATTATATGTCAAATGTGCCTTGGTCAAAATTCAAAGGACTAAGTCTCAAAAATGAAAGTTTAACAGTAACTCCACTAGTAAAAATAAAAGTTTTCCATTAACAGGCACTATATTGCTAACAAAATTGATCATCTTTAAAAAACTTTTTGATGTGATAGTTTAAAGTAACACTTTGTATATAATTTGCCCATATCTAACCATAATACTGTATCCCATAATCTGGAGCAGAGGCTAATAATGAGAATTAACTATTTTTTCCTAAAATCAAGAAGATGTGGAGAAAAAGTTTCTGCCTAACATTTAGGTTAGCATGCTTAGCAGGTAATATTTCTCTCCTAGTTCATTAAAGAAAGAAATGAAACAACATTTCAATCCTTGCTTTTCCAAAGTAAAAGGGTTAATCTTGGTTACTGATATCCAGGACTAACTTCACCATAAATTCCAGGAATTGTTGAATTTAACATCACAAGCTCCTTTCAAAATTGCCTCAATGATCCTAGGACTGTTAAGTCCCCAAATCAAAATATCAAAAAAGATTATTTGGGGAATTCCTTTGTTTATTCATTTTTAAAAGCAAAGTCTCTAGTTTTAAGAATTCCCCAAATATGCCATGAACTTAGGGTGACGGGTAACTTCTCACTATTCAAGAAAGGAGCATCAAAGAGGTGAACAATCTCCAAGTTTTAATTGAAATGAGACTGCATAGGGAAGCATTCTGTAAATCCACACAAACCTAATTTGTTAATCCTTTCTCCCCCCCCCCCAGTGGGGACTGTGGAACATATATATATATATATGCATATAGATATAAATATAGATATTTGTCATAACCACTTCTTTCATCACTTTCCCCTTTGAAAACTAAATTTGATCTTAAATTCTGTTCAATTCAACAAATTTATATTATCTGGTATGTGTAGAACATTGGACTTGGCACAGGAAAGAGTTGGGAAGATTAAATAAGTCAAAAACTCTGGACTTGCAGAGCTAAAAACAATATTTTGAGAGTCCAAAGCTGTGATTTCATTAGTGTAGAATGCTTCCACTTTTCCATAGACACATCCCAATAATCAGTTTTATCATCGGTCCACTAATGGCACAGTGGATAGAGTGCTGGACTTAGAGTTGGAAGACCTGAAGTCAAATCTGGCCTCTGATACTAGGTTTGCGATCAGAAGTGCATTATTCAACTTCTGTTTGTCTCAGTTTCCTTAACTGTTAAATGAGGCTAATAATGATAGCATTTAGTTTGATGGGTTGTTGTTCAATGTAAGTTCAAAGTAAGAGTTCAAATGTAAAAGTTGCTTAGCACATACAAAATGTTTATTCCCTCCCTCTTTTCCACTTATTACTTTAGAGAATTGCCTAGGGCATTAAGAAATTAGAAGAATTGCCAGTAGTCACATAGCTAGTACATCAGAGGTAGAACTTGAATCCAGGACTTCTTGACTCCAAAGCTGTTCATACCATCCACTATGACATGCTGGATGTCACATTCAAACAGGGTCAGAGCAGTCTTGATGAACGATTTTATTTTCTTAGACACAAAAGGAAGGGCTAATGGATAATATTGAAATGCCCTCTACTATTATTATCACTCTCACTAAACATAAATAAAGCACTAAATTAAAGAAATTATTTAAATTTAAAATCTGAATTGAAGCAAACATCATGTTGCTGAAACCCCATATTCAGTAATTTTTTTCCATTTTAACAATTGTTTATCAACACAAAGTTTATTTCATTGATAAAAAGGGCAATCTATGGAGTTTTATTATATAATGACCCATTAAATATATTTTTAAAAGCTTTGATGAAAAGAAATTGGTTCCCTTCAGAGGGATGGGGGTTCATTTCATTTGATTTTATTTTTTGAGATAACATACTTGCATCATTTCACTGTTCTAATGGGGTTTCATGATTCTCAGTTCTAGATTGGCTCATGTACCACATTGCCACCCACTCTTAGCTCTACAGCACCTGTTTCTAATGGCTCTTTAACCTCAGGATAATGAGAGCATTATTATCTGCCTAATTAGCCATGCAGTCTCTAATGGCAGATTAACTGGTTTAGATAAAGATAGTTTGCTGATATGTTGTTCCACAGGAAAAATACTAACCAAAGAAAAGTGGTACAACATACCAGAGATAAGCAGCATTGGTGATTTTCAGTAATTACTCTTCCAGATTTCATATTTTACTTAAATTGACATATTATGAGTGCAATTTATATTCAACCCTTTTGTTTTAAGGCTTTTCCTTTCGTTTTAGTGGGAATACACAGGGGCTTTGTTTTAAAAATCTTTAAATATTTTATCTAAGATAGGGCTCTTAACCTTTTGTGTGTATTAGATCCTTTGGCAGCCTAGTGAAGACTATGAATCTCTTGCCCCCTTTACAGAATCATGTTTTTTTAATAATTGTTGAAAAGGTTAAATTTCATTTTGAGGTGGTGAAAATAGTTTCCCATCTAGTTTCATGGATTCCTGAAAATTTATCCAGAAGCCCTTTGGTGTATTATAAGTTAAAGAAGCCCTGATCTAAAGTATAGATAATTAGAAGATTATCTCCACAAGAGGTTGTATAATTGAACCATGAAACAAAATAAAATTTGCCCACATAAAAGAAACTGAGGCTTTCTGTTGTCCAAAACACTGAGGATTTTTGAAATTCTGAATTATCTTACTATATATTGTTCAGAAACTAAGCTTTGCAGGAAAAATGTGAAATACGTTTAAAAGAAACAATGCTTACCTCATTCTTCAGCTTGCTTCCAGAAAACCTTGAAAAATCAATATATTTTCCATTAGTCCCAAAAGAATATTATAGTTCTAGCATTAGAGAAAAAATACTTAGAGAGCCTATTAAAAGAGTGATTTCATGTCAAACCTGAGAAAATATACAATCTCATACAGAAGTAGTTCTTTGAATATCTCCTCAAAAGGAACCAAGTTCTTTTCTTGAATTTATTCAGAATTCAAAGCAATATTTGGGGAAAGGTATGATAAGATGAGATTAACAGAAGTTGCATGAGGAATCAGGTATAGGAATCTCAAGAAACTTTTCACATGGGCCTAAGTAATTTCTGGAAACAACAACAAAAAATAATTTCATAGACTATTTGCTATATCAAATGGTAATATATATTACATCTTGGAGTTCAGTTCAAACTCCACCTCTTACCTGAGTTCTTTTCTGACCCTTCCCCTAGCTGCTAACGCCTTCCTCAAAATTAGGAATGTAAAGTTGGAACAAGCATTTAATAAGCACCTACTATGTGCCATAAGTCCTAGGTCTTTACAAATATGATTATTTCATTTGATTCTCACAACAACCTTTTAAGATAGGTGCTATTAGCTGTCTTCTTTGTACAGTTGAGAAAACTGAACCAGAGGTTAAATGGCTTGTCTAAAATCACATAACTATTAATTGGCTGAGATCATATTTTAATTCGGGTCTACCTGGCTTCCACATCTAACACTATATCCACTGTGCCACCTAGTTCTCTTAGATTATGTTGTATTTGCTTAGTTATACTTTGATGTGTCTATATACAAGCTCCCAAATGGAACCTCCTAAAGAGCAGGGAATGCTTTATTAATTGCATTTCTATTGGGTCTAACACATAATTAGTGCTCAATAAATGTTTATCAATATATTATTATAATGCATAAAAACACTAAAAATGAAAGACTGAACACTTGAAACAATAACAAAATCAAGAGTGCATTTTCATGAGCTATCCTTCTTTACTTTCATTTTCATCATTTTTGCATTAGAACTTTATTAATAATAATAATAAGTAATACACTGAATTTCAGTTGCATCTTTTCTCTGTAGAGCTCAAAGTGCTTTCACACACACATATATACATTATAGATGTTTTTATTACTCCATTAATCAACAAGCATTTATTAAAAACCTACTATGTGCCAAGTGTTATGCTAGAGGCCAGAGATACAAAAATAAAATAAACATATTATTTATATACTTCCACTTGGTCACTTCTGTGATAAAGTCTTATTCTTATTAATATGAGTCAATTGGTTAACTGAAAAAAAGTACAAAAAAATTATTTTTATGGGTTTTTTCTCTTCAAAAGCTGTAGTATAATACAGTCTCAGATGCAAATCCCATCTTAGACATTCATGAATCATGTGACCCTGAACAAATCAGGTCACTTCTAAAAGCCTTGATTTCCTCATTCACAAAAAAAGAATAACTTTTCCTCATAGGGTTGTTACAAAGTACGAGTAGGGACAAGATTTTGGATTTCATCAATATAAGGAACTACATCATTAGTTTAAGGGACTATTGAGGAAGTCCATTTACCACTTCCAAAGGGTACCAATTTCTGAAATTTGTAATTTTATAGATAATCTAGGTAAGCAATTCTGAGAGGTTACTGAGAGGTTAAGTGTATAGGGTCACACAGCTACCCCAGGCAGAACTTAAACCCAGGTTTTCCTGCCTCTGAATATAATTCCCTGTTTACTCTTAATGCTGCCCTTTACCTCACGCTATTAAAAAGTAAGTGCTTTCAAAACCTTAAGGAGCTATGTAAAAATTCAAGTTTACTCATTCAAAAAAGTACTATTTATTGGTGCTACTAACTGCCATGTCTATTTAATTATTCCCCTCCCTTAGGATCATCAAAACACAATTTTATTGTTTTAACCCTAAAAATATGATAAGCTAGCAACATGTTCGGCTGGCTACATGTCCAACACTCTTTTCACTCCAGGTATATATAGTTATGAAAGGCAACACAGCTTAACAGACTAGGAGTTTGGGAATCAATAAATCTTCCATGTAAGTCGTGCCTTGTTTATATACATATTTTCTGTAAAAGTCAATTTACTTCTCAGTAACTCAAGTATTTATCTAAAAATCAAAGTTGAGAACTCTTTCCTGATCTACATGTGTCAAAGGGAGATCACAAGTCTGTGGGAAAAAAGTATTAATTATTAGTATTTGTCATGTTCAAAGCATTGTTCTAGTCCCTAAGGTACAAAGAGGAAGAATAAAACAATCTTTACTCTCAATAACTTTGGCTGAATCATAGCATGCAGGAGGGAGAGTAAAGGATAATAAAACTGGAAAGAGAAGTCAGCTTATGGAGAGTTTTAGCTCTTTTAAGCAAATATAATTTCTCCTCTTATTTATCACTGATATCTTCCAAATATAAGGACTCAGATTAGCCAGCAAACATTGATTTAAATTGAATCCTGCTCCCTCCTTTTTTTTTTAATCTTTCTAAGAACCAGTTAGTTTCTAAATACTTTCTCAGCAATTCATCTTTTTAAGTACCAAGAAAAGAGAATTTGACAAGCACAAAGGTCTATACAAAGTTAGAAATCTCTCCTGAGCTTTGCAAGAAAACAAATTCAGTGAGCATAGATGGATAAAGAAGCATATCCAGCAGGCATCATTGCTAATTTGGAGAAAGATGAAAGCAAGCCAAAAGTGTCACTGAACCTTACTTACCTTGTCAGCCCCTTCCCAGAGTAGACAGAGTGATAATATGCACTGCTCTCTTTGATGCCGATCCCATAATAGTGATACCTGGGGTGGAAGAGAAAAGAAGCAACAGGGAGTTCGGCAACAACTCGGTGAAAGACCAACAAAATAAAGCTCAATACAGTAAATATTAACCTTATTTCTAGATTTTCCTGTCATCATTTCATTAATCAATATCTCAATGTACTAATATAATTAATACAATACTTTCCCTGGAGGTTGATACTTAAATACCCAAACACAGAATATTTTGTAGGACTACTAAATCAGCATTTTTGCCTTTACCTTGTCTCTGTACTGTCTCCCTCAATATTCGTGTTTTGGGCAATCTAAATTATGGCTGGGGTTCTTCCACTGTAGGATTATCATATGTAGATGCCCTGAAGCTGCCAAGGCACAGGTTTAGCACCCCATACTATGTGATTTAGTGGGACAGGGGTGAGACATTTTGCTTATACACATTGTGATGAGAAAAAAGAAAGAAGGAAGGAAGGAAGGAAGGAAGGAAGGAAGGAAGGAAGGAAGGAAGGAAGGAAGGAAGGAAGGAAGCAAGGAAGGAAGGAAGGAAGGAAGGAAGGAAGGAAAAAAAATTAATTGAAAACTGCTTCATTCTAGAAAATGTGAAATTAAATAAAAATATAGAAGGGAAGAAAACATGAAATGGGGAAATCACTGACATTTCAGGAGAATATGTTATATGAGTGGAACAGTAAAAGCTCTTTACTTTAAATGAGGAAATAAGGACAAGCTTATTTTTCTGTAAAGCTCAACTCAAATTTTTATAGAATAACAGAATAGAAGAGATTTCTTTCTATGCTGAAAATCAGCAACAGCAGATAATTAGAGAAGTGGCCATCAGAATGTAGAACAAAAGTGTCAGATAGATAATGAGCTATTGGATAGAAAAATCCTTATATCTATGCTCATTAATCTCTTCCAAACTCTGGCCACATCTATTAACATTCTATACATATAAGTAAGCATGAGATCTTGAACCAACTGCCTAAAAATACTAAATCATAGGTATCCATAATCTCAAATTTTGTGACACTTTTTCCAAGTTTAAATTTCTTGGCTTCTATATCACTATGCCATACTATCGAAATTTGATGACTTCCTAGTCAAGTTCATTTTCATAAAAATGGTTTCAGAATCCCTCTAAGTATGAGACTTGTCTTAAAGCAAAAATGATTTTAAAAGATAATTATGAAATGTAAACACTGTATTGCTCCTCAAGAGGTATTTTCAATATGGAACTTTAAAAGATTGGGAGGGGGGAGGAACCTTAAAATTCAACTAGTCTAAGCTTATTTTAAAGTAAGAAAACTATAGGGATAAAGTAACAATCAAGATAAAACACAAACTATTAAGTGACAGAGTTATGATGAGTCCAGGTCATTTGAATCCCAAGTCTAATACTTTTCTCACTATGCCATACTATCGAAATTTGATGACTTCCTAGTCAAGTTCATTTTCATAAAAATGGTTTCAGAACCCCTGTAAGTATAAGACATGTCTTAAAGCAAAAGTGATTTTGAGATAATTATTATTGATATCAGAAAAACCAAATAGTGAAAATATATTAATTTTCCTTTTTGTGACAACAATCAAATACAAGGAATATAATGCTATTTCTAAGCAGGAAAGAATAAATAGAATAAATGACAAATCAAATTAGAATTTGCATTCTAACTTCAAATTCTTTGTAGATTCCTCCAAGTGCTATACTGGCATATGTATACAAGAGACATTTGAAGATATGTAACAGCTATTTCTTGAACAAAATGAATTTTAAGTTATGCCCAACAAGCAAATATTGTCCTTTCTCTGTGATCATTTTTTTCCTCTTTTTCTCACCCCTTATCCCTAATCTTTGGTGTTTTCTTTATTTAAAATCTTATTAATGTGTCTTATTTTAATATGAAGAATTACGGATTATTCTACTTCATGAGAGTTCTCTTATGACAAAGTAAAACAATTAACTAAAAGTAATAATAGAGTGACATGATTTGAAAGTGAATGTAACATTCTAAATCTGTAACTTCTCTCAATCTCTCCTTTAAAAAAAAAACATCAGAAATCTATTTTCTCTCCTAACCCTCACCTCAATGAGTAAGAAAAGATTTTTTAAAAATCCAAATTTTTGTAATATATATGGATAATCAAAAGAAATGAATCCTCTCAGTGGCTATATAGTGGGATAAAGATATGGATGTAGATATAGATAATGATAGATATACAGCCATTGAGAGAATTCATCTTTATTAATTATACATTTATTATGGAACGTAATATAGTTTATCTCTCAGACCTGTGGAGATGGAATAAATTTATGTCCAAAGAAGACCTGGAACTCCTAATTGAACACCAGATGGATAATTTTGATTATATTAAGTTAAAAAGTTTCTGTACAAATAAAACAAATGCAGACAAGATTAGGAGGGAAGCTTCAAATTGGGAAACCATCTTTACATTTAATGGTTCTGATAAAGGCCTCATTTCTAAAATATACAGAGAATTGTCTCATATATATAAGAATTCAAGCCACTCTTCAATAGATAAGTGGTCAAGGGATATGAACAGACAATTTTCAGATGATGAAATTAAAACCATCTCTAGTCATATGAAAAGTTGCTCCAAATCACTATTGATCAGAGAAATGCAAATTAAGACAACTCTGAAGTTCCACTACACACCTGTCAGATTGGCTAAAATGACAGGAAAAGATAACGATGAATGTTGGAGGGGATGTGGGAAAACTGGGACATTGTTGGTGGAACTGTGAAGGGATCCAACCATTCTGGAGAGCAATTTGGAGCTATGCTCAAAAAGTTATCAAACTGTGCATACCCTTTGACCCAGCAGTGTTTCTACTGGGCCTATATCCCAAAGACATCTTAGAGGAGGGAAAGGGACCCACATGTGCAAGAATGTTTGTGGCAGCCCTTTTTGTAGTGGCTAGAAACTGGAAACTGAAGGGATGCCCATCAATTGGAGAGTGGCTGAATAAATTATGGTACATGAATGTTGTGGAATATTATTGCTCTGTAAGAAACGACCAGCAGGACGATTTCAAAGAGGCCTGGAGGGACTTGCATGAACTGATGCTGAGTGAAACGAGCAGAACCAGGAGATCATCATACACAGCAACAACAGTATTACATGATGATCAATTCTGATGGACATGGCTCTCTGCAACAAAGAATTGTCTCAAACCAGTTCCAATTGTTCACTGAAGAAAACCATATACACCCTGAGAGAGGGATATGAAATATGGACCACAACATAACATTTTCATGATCTCTATTGACATTTGCTTGCATTGTGTTGCCTTTCTCTGATTTTCTTTTTTTCTTGTAGATAGGATTTTTCTTGCATAACTTGTCAAGCATATCAACATTATTAGCATGTAGTGGACTTCCTGCCATCTAGGGGAGGGGAGGGGATTGGGGATAAAATTTGTAATGGAAAGCTTTGTAAAGATCAATGCTGGGGAACTACCCATACATATGTTACACAAATAAAAAGCTTTAATAAAAAAATAAATAAATAAAAATAATAATTATTATACATTTATTATGTAGGTATGTGTATAGTATCATATGTGCATATATGGATATATATATATGTGTGTGTGTATCATTCTGTACCATAAATCTATCACCTCCCTGTCATGAATAACAGCACTGGTTCTCTGAAATCATGAATGACCATTTGTTTATGTTGTAGCCTTTTATACTTTGGTCACCTTTGTTTAAGGTATAAAGTGCTGGTTTAAATCTAATTATTTTTTTCATTTTGCCACCTAATTTTCCCAGTAGTTTTTGTCAAATAGTGAATCCTTATACAGTAGCTAGCATCTCTATGTTTATATCTTATTGGGTTTAGGTCACTAAATACATTTACTTCTCCTATATTGTATATTGAGTGGTTCTACTATTTTTTACTAATATCAAATTGTTTTGATGATTTGTGATATGGCTTTGTAATACAGTTTGAGATCTATCACTGTTAGGCCCCCTTTATTCCCATTTCCTTACATTATTTCTTTTGAGATTCTTGACCCCTCCCCTTTCCATTGGCTTTTTAAAAATCATTTTTCTATTTCTATAAACTAATTATTTGGTAGTGTGTAGTGGTTGTAGTATTGAATAAGTAAGTTAAGTTAGCTATATTGTCATTATCATTACATTGGTTTATCCTACTCAGAAGCAGTTATATTGATATGGTTCTTTTGTGTATCTTAGAAAGTAAACTCCCAAATATTTTATACATTCTCTAGTTATTTTAACTGGAACTTCTCTTTCTATCTCTTCTTTCTAGGTTTTATTGGTATTGTATAGAAATGCTAATGATTTGTGTTGGTATGTTTTATGTTTTACAAGTTGCTTAAGTTATTCATCTTCATGTAATTTTTAGTTGACTTCCTTTCATCTGGAAAAAAGTAATATTTTTTTTTTCTTTATCAATGGCTATTTCCTTTTCTTGTCTTATTGCTATTGCAGCATTTCTAACATTATGTCAAGTAAAATTGTTAACAACGTACATCTTTGCTTCTCCCCTGAATTTACTGGAAAGGTTTCTATTGCATATAATGATAGCTATGAACTTGGATATATATGATTTATCAAAATAAAAAAATTCATTTATTCCTACATTTTAGTGTTTTTAACAGAAATAGGTGTTGTATTTTTCTCAAAAGGGTTTTTCTGCACCAAATAAAATAATATAATTTTGTTCACCTGTTATTAATATGGTTAATTAAATCATAAATTTCCTTATGTTAAACCAATCTTGTGTCACAGTATAACTTCAACATAGTCAGGTTATATTCTCTGTGATATATTGTTATCCACTTTGTTAATATTTCATCAAAATTGTTGCACCTATGTTCATTGTTATTGGTTAATAGTCATCATTTTCTGTTATGCTTCTCCCTGGTTGATATATCAAGACTACATTTTGTCATAAAAGGATTTTTTAGGATATCAATTAAATATTTCTTAAAATCCTGAAAATTAAAGAAGTTAATAAAATTCAAACAAAAATATTGCATTAGTAAATAATACTAGAAACTTCTAAAATACATAATAAAATAGATAACTAATTTGATTAAAAGTTGAAAGAGAAAATTCAAAATATCAGGATCAAAAATAAAATAGGGAATTCATAATAAAGAAACAGGAAAGTTAATTAGAAATTCTTTAGCTCAACTATATGCCAATAAAACTGACAGCATAAATGAAATGTTTATACCTAGTTTAACAAAACAAGAAATAGAGAACTGAAACAATATAATATTGGAGAAATAAATTGAATAAGCCATAAACGAACTTCTAAATTAAAAAAAAAACAAGTCCAGCACCACAAGTGAATTTTATCAAATATTTGAAAGACAATTAATTCCATCATTATATAAATTGTTCACAATAAGAGCAAATGAAGAGAACCTAACAAATTCTTTCTATGATACAAATGTAATTCTTAGTTTCAGTTATAAAATCAGGCTTACTTCTGATTATAAAGATCAATAAAAAAAATTATCATGGTCAATAAAACACCTTGAGAGTCTATACAAACTATGATTGGAACACAGTATCTTCTGAGTTCTATCTTTGTTTTGTTCTACTTCTATTTCATTCTGCTATAGAAGACAGAGAAAATTTCATTAAAAGTGGACATTTTCAATGTTTCTCACAGTGAACTCAAATAATCACAAGGCTTCATTGCTGATAAAATATGATATTAAATCACATTTTCCAAATTATTAACTTTTTGTTCATTTTTCCAGGTGTATTTGAAGGTAAGAAATAATGCTCTCTCAATCCAGAAGCTCCATGTGACCCTGAAAAAGGATGTTGTCACCTAAATTTATCTTGATGGGAGATACCTTTCTTTTCGTCTTGATCCAAATCTATGATTCCATTTGTATGGGAAATTTCCCCATATATAGATTGACAACTTGTCCATTAACATCATATCAGAATATGACTAGGACATTGGGAGGTTAGGTAACTTTCTCAGGGCTACACAAGCAATAAGTGTCAGAGACTTGGCTTGAACATAGAACTTAGTGGTACAAAGAAGCGTTCCTGGTCCACAGAAATACAGTTGCTTCTCTTCTCAAGAGTGCAACTAAATATACCACAGCTCCTTGAGTCCAAGGACTTAAAATTAGTCTTCATTGTAACTCTGTTGGCTCCATACTTAAGACCTGGAGCATAAGATATTTTTATTGAATTTAATTGAATTCATCTGGAGTGGCTGAATCCAGCTAAAGATAATCTTACAGACTTCCAGCACCCACATCTTCAACATCTGAACAAAAGGTACCATGATTCTTTTTCTTTAAAAACAAATAAACAAACATCAAGGTCACTTGTAAAGGAGAAGTACTTTCCAGTTATTTCATGCCTCAATTGAAAATGAAGATGTCAGGCTCAAACACTTATTATTCACACAGAGTTTGGATCACTTCAACTATATCCATCAATCATTAAAACCTAAAAATTGATCTGTGTGGATTGAATTTGAATTCTGGACTTTTGCACAGAAACATATCCAAAATCAGGCACCTAAATAGTATATAACTAACATATGAACATTTAGAGACTGTTAATAGAAATGCAAATTTTTACATAAATCCACATATAAACTTAGATTATTTCATGCAGATTCTTTTTAGAAAATAGTAAAAATGTACATTGACCTCCAAGATGTTGTGTTGATCTTTAGTGGAAGATCTGTGAAAAAACATGGACCAGAATTGTCCCTGAGGAGAAGGCTTGGATGGGTTGGGATCTGCACAATTGGAGGGAATCTTTAAAGCACAGGAGTAGTCTAGAAAAAACAGTCTCTTCTTAGAAGAGCTGCAAGTAATGTGGAAAGAGGATTCCATAGTAATTATTATTTATTGCATGCTAATAAAGGTGCCAAATTGATTTTCAGTTAATGAGCTGGTGCTTATCAAAACCGGAAGTAGAACTTGCCTCTTTACTGGAAAACCAATAAATTTTCTTGTCTAACTCATTACTCTAGCCCATGTTATATCCTGCATGTACATTTTAAAATACAACTCTTCTGAGTAAAGATTCCCATATCTAAGTATGCTTCCATCCTGTGTTACCAACTTTTATTTTTAAAAAGAAGATAATAAAATCTTTTAAAGTCCTGAAATTAACCAGAGGCAGCTCCTTCTGCAAAGATTGTCTGCCCGAGATAGGATAAATTAGGACAGTAAATTTAGACTATCTAAATCATTGGTCATATATTCACAATGTTAGAACAGGAAGGGAAAAAGAAAAAAATAGCTAGTTTAATCCCTTCATTTTTTAGAGAAAGAAAACTTAAGAACTAGAAAATTCAAGGAATAGGCTCCAGTCCAGTGCTTTTTCTCACTATACCAATAACCTTGAACAAAGAGCCATCTATATTTTTTTCATAAAAAGTGAAGACTAGTTACTCTATAGATGTACTTTAGGTAAGGAAAAATAATGAGACATTATAAATGGCTGGATTTTTTTGAAGCTTTAAAATGCAAGGATTTTTTTTTAGAAAAATAAATGAAATTATTGAATCTAAATTTTGCTTTTTTGATTAAAAACTGTTTACACCTGATAACTTTTTTTCATTTTCTTAAGAACTTGGAAGTGCCACAATATTTCTTCTTTTCTTTCTAATCAGTACGTAGGTTTCCTGTAACATATGCTCACATACAGTTAGTGACCCTGATTTCTGTTTACATTATACAAATGATAACTGATAAGGAAATGATGAGATTAAGTTGTTTAAGGGACTTGCAATAACTTGTTATGATAAGGCCAGCTGCCATATCAGTTTTATTAACTCACTAAATCACTGCTAATAAATAAGATAATAGCGTTTGTTCATCGTTTCAGAAAGTTTGGTCTTGCCTGACAAAGGTCAAAAGAAATTGAAATGTAACCTTCAATTAGTCTATTGTCTGCCTATAATCTGTAAAATGGGCCCAAAATTTGCTGACAAAGAGTATTTTCAAGGCAAGGACTAAAGAATAGAGATATATCTACATTTTTGTTGGATATTTGTCATTTCAGTCTAACTCAATTCAGCAGATACTTATGATGTATCAATGTGTAAAGTTGCTAGGTGATAGGATACAAAGACAAAAATATCAGAATCTTGGGCTTCAAGGAGTTTATGGTTTGTTTTTTAAAAGAGATGAAGTAATGCAGTAGAGAAACAATAGAAACTTGTGTGTGTGTGTGGTTAAGGAGATAAGGGTGATAAAGAACAGATCCAAACAAAGCAATCTAGAAAAATTTTGACAAAGATAGGGCACTTTCAGTTTATAGAATCAGGGAAAATCTTCTGTGTTTTCATTATTATATCATTATCATCATATCATAGAGGAGAATACATAAGTTCTCTGAGTCTCAGTAATAAAATGACTAAGATAGAATAACTGACTGTAAAGTTCCTTCCAGCTCTAAATATATATTTTTTAAATTAATCAGAAAACATTTATTAAGCACTCACTATGTACCAGTCAGATACTGTGCTAAGCATTGAGGATACAAAAAAGAGGAAAATGACAATTCCTGCCCTCAAAGAGCTCAAGTCTATTGAGGTAGAAAATAAACACATATATACAAACAAATTTATTCAGGATAAACAGGAAATAATTAACAGAGGGAAGGCATTAGAATAAAGACAAGTTTGGAAAGACTTCCATTATAGAAGATTTTAGTGGGGCCTCCAAGGCAGTCGGGGAAGCCAATAGGTAGAGATGAGGAGGGAAGGTATTCAAGGAATAGGAACAACGGAAGAAAATGACCAAAGTTGAGAGATGGAGTGTAGAATAGCAGAAGACCAATGCTCCTGGATTAAAGAATACATGATGGGGAATAACACATAAGAAAACTGGAAAGGTAGGAGGGGGTCAGGCTATAAAGAGTTTTGAATGACAAGAAAAGGATTTTGTATTTGACTCTAGAAAACAGGGGAATGATGATCATTAACATTATTTTTAAAAGCATTAATAAATCAGAAAGTTATGCATGCTGGGTAGCTTATAAAAAAAATCTAGCATTCATAGGCCTAGTTACTGCCTTTCAGAACTTATAAGTTAAGCCATGCAGATATAACCATATATAAAACATATAAGATAAAAACTTTCTTCCCCAAAATAATTTGTGATATATAAAATACCAAAAAGCAGGGTCAAAAGCACTCTGGGGAAATTGGAAGCATTTGGAGAGAGCTAGATGCAACTATATTTCCCTTTACCATATGGGTTGCTATTATTAGTACAAGACCCCTAATTATAGCCCTGACATAAAAAAAATGACAAAAAACATTATGAATTGACTTTTGATCAAAGCATCTATAATATGTTTACATCTGGTGTGCACTTCTATAGAAATCCTTTCAGAGGGAAGAATTTGACTGCAGGCTCCATACTAAATGTAGCTAACAATGTACCAGAGATAGGCCCTGGAACTGTAATTTCATTGGTTTATGGAAGCCCAAATAGATAAATTTTTCTACTGATTCTAGTTAGCACATTTTCTGCATCTTATAGCCTTCGAGGATTGCTTAAAGAATTGGGAGGCTGTCATTTGGCCAGGGTCAATAATCAATATGTGTTAAAGGTGGAACTAAAACTCAGTTATTCCTGATTCTGAAACCAGCTCACTAGAAAACTGTAAGATTGTCTCACTAGAAAACTAAATTATCATCAATCAATCAACAGTAATTAGCTCTTTCCTGCTATACTATACTACATTTCACTAATTTAACTGGATTTTTACTGAGCTGTTGGCATGAAATTAATTAAGACTTTTTTAAAATAGGAAGATTGCAAGCCTTTTTGTGTCACAGAATGCATCTTACATTTCCTTAATATTCTGACTAGTATATACTTGATGGCTCAATAAATATTTGAATAGTTTTGATTATCATCAATAGTTATCATTATGAATTTCACAATTCTAATTATTACAAATGCTATGCAGAACAAAATAAGTATGTGATTTTTCCATAGAAGATAACATGGCAACCAAAAGAGATCATCAAAATAAAACCATTTTTATTAGCTACTAAATTCAATTAATATGCAATTACATACTAAGCATTGTAAATATTGAAGATCCAAAAAGAAGCAAAAGGCAGTCCCTACCCTAAAGGAGTTTGCAATGTAATGAGGGAAACAATAGTAAACTAAAACTGATTGTCATCATTGTCTTTAAATTGATCTGATGTTTCACTGTGGCATAGAGTAACCAAAGTGGAAATAGCACCTCAACCAGTTAAAAATATGTATAAATATACATTTATATATACATATATAATATCTATTAAACTGTAAATTATCTGAAAATAAGACAGTGTCTTTTTTCAAAGTCCCATCATCACTACCATAGTACTTTGCACATAGCAAGTATTCATTAAACATTTTGAACTGAACTATCTTGTATATAGTAATTACTCAATAAGTATTTTGAATTGAATCAAAAATTCAAAAGTGGATCATTGACTCATTTTATTATTATAATATCTGATGTTTCTATTATGTTATAAAATATGTTGGGATAGGTAGGCAGTGCAGTGGATATAGTAATAGGCCTGGAGTCAAGATGCCTTATCATGTTTCTAAGTTCAAGTCCGACCTTGGACATTTCCTGGCAGTCATTCAATTCTGCCTCAATTCCTCATCTGTAAAATGTGCTGGAGAAGGAAATAGCAAACACTCTAGTATCTTTGTCAAGAAAACCCCAAATGGGATCACAAAGAATCAGACATGACTGAAACAACTGAACAACAAAGACATAAAATATATAAAATTCTTTGCATTCATTGTATCATTGTAGCTTATATTTTACATACATACATACATAAAATTGCATACAATTTTATACTTGCATAAGAGTCTTTGCATAATATTTATTACATTAATCATATTGTCTTCATTAGGTTAATGATTTAGGAGTTTTTTTGTTTGGGGGGGATTTTTTGCTGAGGCAATTGGGGTTAAGCCACACAGCTAGGAAGTATTTAAGTGTCTGAGACCAGATTTGAACTCAGGTCCGGTGCTCTATCCACTGTGCCACCTAGCTACCCCACTTTAGGAGATTTTAAACAAGGTAAAAGTGAACTTTTTTGCAACAAAATTAGAGTTAAGTGATTTGCTTAAGGTCACACAACAGTATTAAGTGTCTGAGGCAGGATTTAAACTCTAATCCTCCTAACTTCAGTGCCTGTGTTCTGTCTGCTGCACCATCAAGCTATCCTGAACTTTTCTATCAACTAGACAAAACATAAATTTCCTGGCCCTCTACAATATGGTTACTAATTACATTTTCAATCTTATTTCATATTTTCCCATGCTCTATATTTCAGATAAACTCAATATCCTATTCTCTACTTCCATGCATAAGCATCCTCTGTACCTGGAATGCTTTTCTTTTTTCAACTATTCTCAAAATTTTTAGTTCTTTCTAAAGATTCCATTCAGGTATTACCATATTTGTGCTATCTTTCCTGATCCCTCTCACTCCTGCTGTTATTATTTTCTCTTTTTTTAAAATTACCCAATATTTAGGTACTGTACCTCACCAGTAAGATGTAAGCTTCCTGAAGACAAGAGTTGTATTTTATTTGTCTTTGCATTCCTAGAACCTACTATTTGCACATAGAAATCACTTAAGAATGATTTGTTGAATTTAATTGATCTTTACATTTATATAATATATTGTAAAGCACAATACCTGGCTTGTAGTAGATAATAAATCTTTGTTGATTAATTATAAACCTGAAGGTAGTATATAAATATATTTGTTATGTTGTCTCCACATGAATGTCAATGTATTTTCCTGATTATTTTTTGAATTTCTTTTTTTTACTAAATGCACTAAAAGGACATGGCGCAGGGGATAGACTACCAGGCCTAAAGTCAGGAAGACTCATGTACCTGAATTGAAATTTGTCTTCAGACACTTATTAGCTAGATGTACGACCCTATACAAGTCACTTAATTTTATCTCAGTTCCTGATGTATAAAATGAGCTGGAGAGGGAAATGGCAAACCATTCCAATATCACTACCAAAAAAAACTCCCCCAAAAGGAGTTACAGAGTCATACATATCAGAAAAATGGTTAAACAACAACAAAATGCACAGATTTAGGATTGTTACTTGCTCTTCATTCTCAAAGAGGATCATAACATCAGGGAGGTAATGCCAAGTGAGCTGGATTTAAGTGAGAGACATTCAGGAAGGCAGGGCACTGAAATAGCTATCACACAGACAAAGCTCTGAAAAAATTTGCAATATCAACAATAATGAATTCAGCTTGCATGCTAATATTTTCTTATTTATTCAGATTCAATTTAAGTCGGGGCTTTTCTCGTTGGCTATTATCTCCTTTAAAAGAAAATATTCAATTGCATCTTCTGAAAAGTTGAAAAGATGAATTCCCCAAATGTTTTTGCAATGATTTTTTAACTTTTAAATTTGCAATAATTTAACTTAGTTATTAAGATTTGCCATCTTAATAACTGCAATTATCATTTTAGTACGTACATACAATATTCATTTGTAGTTAAGCTACACTCTGAATGAATTTTTTCTCTCAGGCTACAGCAACAATCTTTCCAAATTATGTCAATAAAGTATTAAATGGAAAAATCACTTGTTGAATTAGGCTGTGTCTACACACTAACTGACTTGGGTGAATTTAATGAAACAACTAAACCCCAAACCTTCACTGGATTCAATAAAAATAACAAAGCATCCATTTGTTTATTTCTCCTTTTTAATATGTTATGCCAAGCACATGCTTTCATTGACTTTTTTTTCCTTTTCACTTGATTGTTCAGCTGTCATACAGACGTGGTTTTAATACACCATTAGCTTAAACTTAAAGTCGCTTACCCACTTGTTTGATCTAAGTGATTGAGTAGGAAAGAAACACAGAAGTTCCATTAGCTCTCAGGATTTTGCCTTTTCTTATGGGTTTCATCACAAGAAAACATGAACACCTGACCTACAAGATTTCCTTCCACTTGTCTCCATTTTCTTAATGATTACCTGACCTACTTCAGCTGTTATAAGTGGAAAATAATCAACTTTGGTTTTATGAATTGGCAAAATATTAATGGAAAAACTACATGTGCCCTGAATTCATAGGTACTAGTATTCAAAAAATTATGGAGATTTCAGTGACAAATTTAGTTTTCTCCCTTAGCATTATTTTACCTGTTGTTTTAACTCAGCTCCAGAGATTTGAATCCATTGCTTGTCTATTTTGTATTTTATATAAATAACATTTTCTACATGGCACAGGGGATAAAACATTGACCCTAGAGTTAGGAAGACCTGAATTAAAATCAGAACTCAATTATGAGGTATGTGATCCTGGACAAGGCACTTAACTGTTTTCTTCTGTTTCCTCAACTATAAAATGGAAGTTATAAATGCACCTATTATCAGGGTTGTTGAGAGGAAAAAAATGAGATAATATTTATAAAAAACTTTGCATATAGTAGACACTGTATAAATGCTTAGACCCTTCTCCTTTGGTTCCCCTTCCCTATCAATATTTTTCTACCTGGCCTCCCTTTTTCATACTCTAAAAGTTGAAAAACAAAGAACATGCAATTTCAAGCAAAAGGGGCTTGAGAGAATATGTAGTTCAACCTCTCCATTTTTAGGGTTCAATTAGGTGGCTCAATGATTAGAACATAGGCCCTGGAGTTACAAGGATCTGAGTTCAAATATAGTCTTAGATATTTATTAGTTGTGTGATTCAGACAAGTCACTTAACTCTGCCTTAAAAAAACTGAGGAACTGATTGCCATAGAGTGAAAGGAATTACCTAACATCACTCAGGCTATAAACAGCAGATCTGGAATTTGAATCCAAATCTTTTAATTCCAGTGCTCTTTTCTCCACACTACATTACCAAAATGTGTTTATATGTATGTGTGTATATGCATATACATATGTATGTATATAAATATACATAGAAGGAGAAGAAGGGAAGTGGAAGAAAAGTTATACAAAAAACATGGAGAAATATACAGTGGGAATTTAATATTCTAGAAAAAAAGCAAAACAGGATGAAGAATGTTTTTAATCAGTTTGTCAACAAGGTTTTCTCAAATACCTATTATAAGTACTAGGTATTATTCTAAGCCGTAGGGAATATCAAGGCATATAGACTAGAATAGTAGGTAGGTTCATCATGTGACAAGTTCTCACGATAGTGAGAGATCCAGAAAAAGGGCCCTAGTGTTTGGTGCACCCTTTGTATAGGAGTTATAGTAGGAAACAATATGGGAAAAAATCACCCTGGATGGGACTATATGAATAAGTTGTGAGCTGCAAGCATTTTTATCTTTTAGAATTAAGTATGAAGCTTAAAAATTCAATGACAGCATTGTAGCAGGAAGTGCCCATGTTAGTGAGGTGAAGAATCTATTTTAGTATTAAAGCATGTTATTTATAACAATGATAGATACATACATGTGTATGCATATATATGATATATACAAATCTATTCTTTTCAATCTTTTAACTGAAATGATCAAATGTGTCAACTGATACAAAAAAATTCATTATAATTTTATTTTGAAATAAAGATTTTTACCCTAACTCTATTTCTTTGACTTGTGTATAAAAGAAAATACTCCTCCTGTCTATAGTTGTACAAAGTTCAAGTTCTCATTTCCATCTTACAATATCTTTATTTTTTTTCACCTTACCTAATCCTACAATGCCATTTCTTTATAGATTTCCTTCACCTCTCTAATGATGATTTCTTTATAGATTTCCCTCACCTATTTGGTTTCACCTCTTCCCTTTTAAAATGTTGCTGTGTTGATATGTTGAAATACATTAGTCAATAATATGAGTAACAGAAAAGGTTTCTCTTTCCCTAACATAGCCAATAAGAAAATTAGAAAATCAAGATAGTGTCTTCAATTTTTCAATTTAATTATATTCAAGATAGCTCTACTACTAAAGATATTCAGGGAGGAAATTATCTTGCTGAGAATAGTTTCAGTAAAATTATACCTAAGTTCATGATATCACTGTTTAAGAAAACAGCTACAATTTATAAATCAAAGTCATTCATATCTTGGCAAATTTGTTTTTCCTTACATTATCTAAATGTCAGATTTATCTGATTCACACCATTACAATAAATACCAAATTTGCTATCAAGGCAGAAAGAGTCCAAGTTATCAAGGATGCTTTATTCTTAGGCAAAACTATAGTACTTAGACAGCCAGGTTCCCTGAAATCAAGACATGTTGCTTACTTCAATCTAAACAGTGAACTGTTCACTCACTATGCCACAATGGACCAAGTTAATGATTTATCTTTAATCCTAAATGCTCCACTGAGGACTAATTGACTTGCATGTGTGCTTGCCCATAAGAGTTCAATGAAACTATATATCTCCCAGATCACAATCCTCTTGTCCATAGTGAAAGTCAAGGAACAATATCTCTCTGAGTTTGTATTTCTTTCCAATGCCTAACCAACTCCAGACCTTCTCTTTTTAATCCCAACATAATCCAGTAGAATGAGTAAATGTGTAATGAGATTCAAATAGTTAAGGAAAAAAAACAGATTTTTTTCTAGTCTGGGAATTTTCTTCCTCTCCCCAAAAAGACATAACCAAGAAAATTCTATTACCATTTTTAGATGCCAGGAGGAAGGATAAGAACCTCCCCTTACCCCCCGCAAGGAAGAAAAAATGAAACATGTAGGACTTTATTCTATGAAAAAGAAAATTCCAATTCCAGAAAAGAAAAAAGAGACAAAAGCTAGAAATGAAGAACAGTGAGCACTTTTTATAAGCCCACCCCCATCTTGAAGAGTTCTCCAAAGCTTTGTAACACTTCTTTTAAGCCATTACTCCATAACTGATACCCTATCCTTTGAAAGACAAATGTAGTCTTATCCAGTGAAAGCAACTGTTACCAGACAATTTCAGTGTGTTCTTTAAGATTGTCCAAAAACAAACAAACAAACAAACAATCATTCTGTCCTATTTTAAAAGTAAGATTAATACAGCTTTAATTTTTTCCAGGGAAAATTTTGTCAACTGTTGATATACCAACAATGTTTCAATTGAACCATCATTTTAAATCAACAAGAAGACACTATGCCAGAATACCAAAACAAAAATAAAAACTAGTTCCTATCTTTAAGAACCTTACATTCAACAGAAACATTTAAAGAATTTCAAAAATGGGTAAATTATAAAGAACATAAATTCATTTGAATTTTTATTTTTATCTTAATGAAATATTTCTCCAAAATCCATTTTTGCCTTTCCTCCATTTCTTGAAATAACTAAAACCTAGCCTTGTCAACAAGAAGCCACACAGTTCTACCTGGCTATTTTGCCACTTACAAAAACAAAAAGTATTTAGTATATTTTTTCCACATATATGGACGCATAAAATGTATACATCAGTGTAGCTTACTTTGAGTGGCCTCTAGTCCCAAGCCGCCTTGTGGTAAGGAGAGGAAATTTCTGACGAATAGTCTAAAGAGAAAATTGATAGTTTTCATTGTAATAATAGCTAGCATTTACATAGTACTTTAAAGTTTGCAAACTATAGATGATTAAAAGAGACAGAAAATATGGAAAATAAATTATTTTAATTGATCTTTATAACACTGTAAGGTAAATATTGTCATTATTATTTACTATTCCAAACTCTCTTAAATTGCTTAGAAAATCATCTTTTATATGCAAATCATGTATCCAATTTGACCTTATCTTGATATACAGTGTGAGATTTTGGTCTATACCTAGTTTCTACCTACTATTTTCCAGTTTTCCCAGCAGTTTTTGTCAAATTATGTTTTTGTTCCAAAAAGCTTGGATCTTTGGCTTTATCACATACTAGATTACTATAGTCATTTATATAATTTGCACCTAATCTATTCCACTAATCTGCCCCTCTTTTCCTTAGCCAGTATCAGATTGTTTTGATAATTACTGCTTTATAATATAGTTTGCTAGACCACCTTCTTTCATATTTTTCAATGATTCTTTTGATATCCTTAAGCTTTTGTTCTTCCAGATAAATTCTGTTACTATTTTTTCTAGCTCTATAAAATAATTTTTGAGAGTTTGATTGATATTGATATTGAATAAATAGATCAATTTAGGTAGAATTTTCATTTTAATTATGTAGGCTCAACCCACCCATGAGCAATTAATATTTTCCAATTGTTCAAATATGAATTTATTTGTGTGAAAAGTATTTTATAGTTGTGTTTATATAATTGTATCATTATTATTTATTACCCTTTATATTTTAAAGATGTGGAAACTAAAGCTAAGAAGCCTAGGACTACATAGTTAGTATCTGAGATAGGATGGAATTCAGGTTTTCTTGACTCTAAATACATTTCCTCACTGTACTAACTGCCTATTTTGAGAGAGAATGTGGCTTCTTTGATGGTCACTCTGTATCATTTACCTCAATAAAAGAAATACCAAACAGTTCAACTAATAGTTGAATAGTTACTCTTGAAAAAAAAAAGTGATACCATGTACACATAATGACAATAAAGATGATCCTGGTAGGGAGGGTTATGCCTTTTCAGATTTATGTATTCCTATGCCATTGCCACTATTAAAAAGTCAGACCAAATTGTTTAGGTCTCAGTAGTCTCCAAGCCTTCATTTCATGCCAAAGAAACAATTCTTGTTTTGTTTATCCTCTTGGCAAGAAGATTTGTATTTTATTTAGCATCATTCTGTGTAGGAAGTTATATACAGCTGGAATGGATGGATTCTTCCCAAACCCTAGACTTTAATGAACCACTATTACTCCCAACCTTGCTGTTTCCTTTCTGATTTCCTGTAATTGCTTTTTGTAAAAACATTAGAACAGGTATCACAATGATCTGTTCACATCCCTCCTATTGATTATTTGTATTACTTTGAGCAAATGACAACTTCTTTGGATTTTGTTTTCTCATCTGTAAAATGAGAAAGTTGGAAACTAGATCATTTCCAAAGTCTTTTTTTCAATTAAAAGTCTTGTGATCAGACAGAAAATTTTCCCTTTTTTAAGTAATTTTTCCCCATTGTTGCTAAATATTTAGAGAGAGAATTACTTTCCAAAGAAAAGAGAATTCTATATCCTTAGAAATCATCTAATTCAGACCATTCATTTAATAAATAAGGAAACTAAACTCCATAGAGTTAGGCAATTTGCTAAAGATTCTGAAGAAGCTTTTTAAGATTTGGGTCACAAATTTTGTATCTCATATAATCTGAAATCCAAATGCAAATATGTAGAGGGCATATTTTTTCACAATATATAAACTTCAGATCTCAGACTTTTTCAGAATGTCAAAACTTTTCAATTGTACAAAATATTATTAGAAACCTAATGAAAATGAATTTTTCCCAAGAGGTTTACATTGTTTTATGATTCTAGAGATGGAAATGAAATAATAGGGCTAAAATATTTTGATGTTTCTACCTGTCATTGTAACCAATTTTGTCAATTTGGTAGAGAGAATCTTAATTTTAAAAGTGAGGAACACTGAGCAAAATCCAATAGTAAGCTAATAAAAATTTAGGACTTTTCCAAGTCTATGTACAGGAAATCAAATGAAAAAGAGGAGACCATCCAGATAATGCAATATTTAAAATTATTTGAAATTTCTCGATAATACCAATAATTTAACTGAGCAACTGCAGCGAATAAAGTGTAGTGTCTGGAGTCAGAAAGACCTAAATTCAAATCCAGTCTCAGATACTTGCTAGATTTATGACTTTATGAAAGTTGCAACCCCATTTGCCTCAATTTCTTCCTCTATAAAATGGAGAATGAAATGGAAAACCATTCCAGTATCTTTGTTAAGAAAACATCAAATGGGGTCACAAAAAATCAGACACAAGTAAAATGAATGAACCACAAAAGAATGGTTAATATTTCATGTTTGAGTAATTTAGGTACTTATCTCCACTCTCCACTTTGACTTGTAGTTGCAGACATATGCAGACATAGTAACCCTAAAGAGATTTTCAACAAATTTCTCTTTGAAACAATACATCATACTTAAAGAAACTTATTTAGAAGACAAGGGAAAGGACTTGGAAAAGTCCACAGACTTCTTTAGCTACCTTAAACAGTTCACCAACATTTCAGTAGGTCATAAATTTAAAATTGGAAGGAACCTCAGATTCCATCTTAATCCAATTTCCTCATATTATAAAAAAGAAACTGAAGCTCACTCTAAGTGATTTCCCTTAGATCATAGATCATAACTATGAGATGATATTTGAAACCAGATCTTTTAACTTTACAGCCTGGTTTCTTCTACCACCCCATACTCCCTCAATTTGGTTAAGCATCTCCAAAAGGGAAGTATCAAGGCAAAGCTATTCCAAAGGAGCTACTTGAAAGGCCTCCTCTATGCTTACAAAACGTTTAAGATTTTCAAAGAGTGCTACAAAATTCATTAAATGATATGACATTTGATATACAGAAGTATGTATCTTACCTTTCCAAAAGTGGCTGCACATGCAGGCTCCAACTTCTCTTTCCTGCAGAAATCCAAATAATGTGCATAGAGGATGCACCGTGGTAAACACACACCTTCACATACAATGTAATTTTCTTCAAGCCTATAAAGAATAGTAATATTGAAGAAAATCTATTAACCATTTTTCCTATTTTTTCCTTTTTTTCTTTTCTTATGCACTGGATCACAGGATCATGTGACCATAGTCTAGTTTCAATTTTGCTTAGATGAGAGATACTATTCAGAGATACCCTTAGAAGAACTGCATTTTCAACAGTCCCACCCCGTAATTTGACGGATGAGGAAATAAACATCCTAAAAGTTAAGGGACCTGCCCAACACCATGCAGCTAGTAAATGGCCCCACCAGATTTGAACCTTGGTCACTATGTCTAAAGAAAGCCTTTTTTAAAAATAGTTAACTTCAACTTCATAATCCATTCTCCAACCTTGATCAGAGATATAAATGATATTATAGTCTAAAAATTAAGATACCCTTACTTCCTTGAGAGATATATAAACTAGGGAACTTTCCTGTGCACTTATTTGTTTTCAGGGCATCTGAGTGGCTCAATGGCTAGAATGCTGGAGTTGCAGTCAAGAAGATCTGAGTTCAAATTCTACTGCAAGGCACTACCCTCTTTCTGCTTCAGTTTTCTTATCTAGGGATATGGGTAAAGGATGAGTAGGTAGCTTTTGAATGGAAAAAATCCAAGCTATCAACAATTATATGAAAAAAGTTACAAATCAATAATAATTAGAGAAATAAGCTTAAATTAAAGTGATTTTGATGTTCTGCTCCATATCTATCATACTGGCAAAAACAAAAAAAAATGTTCAAAGTCTTGTAATAAGACAAGCATACTATTTCTTTTGTGGTGAAGCTATGAATTAATCCAACCATTCTGGAAAGCAAATTGGAACTATGCCCAGAAAGTCACCAAGATGTACATATCCTTTTTTGTGCATTCTCTTTAACTCAGATACACCTCTACTAAGTCTAATGCTCCAAAGAATTTTTTTTAAGTAGAAAAATTTCTATATATACAAAAATATTTGGACTAGCTCTTTTCATGGTAACCAAAAAATTGGAAACTAAGGATGTATCCTCCTGCTAGGGAATGGTTTCTTTTTTCTTTTTTTTTTTTTTTTTGCTGAGGCAATTGGGGTTAAGTGACTTGCCCAGGGTCACACAGCTAGGGAATGTTAAGTGTCTGAGACCAGATTTGAACCTAGGTCTTCCTGACTTCAGGACTGGTGCTTTATCCACTGCGCCACCTAGCTGCCCCTTCCACCTAGCTGCCCCTTGTAGGGAATGGTTTCACAAATTGTGGGATATGATTATAATGAAATGTGATTACAATATAAGAATGATGAAATGAATAATATCTGAGGAAACTTAAAAGCCTTTTATGAACTGATATAGAGGGATGGGAGCAGAACTAGAAGAAGAATTTATGTAATGATAGCATAATAAAGAAAAAATAGCTTTGAAAGATTTTAGGACATTGATTAGGACAATGATAAATCAGGTCTCAAAAAGAGTGAAGATAAAATATGCTTCTGTCTTTCCAAAAAAGGAAATGCAGAAAGAGTTCTACAGTTTTAAGACATGGTTAACATGGGATTTGTTTTGCTAGATTATGTAACTATGTATTAAGGAATCTGATTTTTAGGTGTGTTTTTTTTTTTAATTTGCTCAGTTCAGAAAAGTTTCAGGAGGAACAGATTTGAAAAATAAAAATAAAGTATTTTAAAAGAACTGCTTTCATTTTAGGCTTTATATGCCACAAGATAATAACAATAATAGCATTTATGCATAAAGTACATTAAGCACTTTACATGTCATCTCATTTGATCCTCAAGATAATTCTGTGAGGTAGATGTTATTTTAATTTTTTTAGATGAGGAAACTGAAGCAGAAAGAGGACGTGACTTGCAGTAGAATTGAACTCAGATCTTCCCGACTTTGCTCTATCCACTGTGCCACCTAGCTACCATAAAAATAAATGAGGACAGCACAGCAAGCATCCCAGTTAACATCTCCCAAGGAAGTAATAGTATCATTACATTTAAACCATAATACCATCTATATTTCTGATCAGGGTTGAAGAATATTCTGAAAAAAAACAAGTATTATGAAGAAGAGACATATTCCAGTCATAGTAGCTAGGGATCAAATTCTGCCTCTGCTACTTACTAGCTGTGTGATTTAGGATAATCACTTACTCTTTGGGGACCTCTATTTTCTCATCAGTAAAATGATGGCATTAGACTAAACACCTCCAAGGTTACTTTCCAGTTCTAGTCATATGAGTCCATGATCCAACAACTTTAAACATTTCCTGGATTTACAGATGTCCAATACTTTCATCTCTTGCTTTTCTTTTCAAGCACTTGAAGAGATTATTTCACATTTTAAAAATAATAGAACAGAAAATGAATTAATTTAGGAATAAATAAAAATAAACTCATGACTTTCTACTCTGGAAGGAGATTGATGAATTCTACAAATCTTTATAAGAAGTGCTGTACATTTCTGTTCTAACTAGCTTGTTTTCTAGGTCAATAAAATGCCCCATAAAGCCCAGTTTTTAAAACTATGATTCATGATTCCATGTGAGGAATCATAACTGCATATGTGAATAATAAATTATAATTTATTATCAGTAAATGTTTAATTTGAACATCTCTTTCATATACCTATATACCTGGGATCACACAAAAATTTCTCAGAAAAAAATTAGTTGCGAGTGGAAAAAGTTTAAGAAGCCCTGCTATAGAGGACTCCAAATGTAAAAAAAATTATTATTTCAATCCTACACATTAAAGACTATAAACAAGCATTTTGATAACTGAAAATGAGTCAGCTATATTTGAACATCAACAGTAAAATGAAGAACATATAGATTCAAGGGGCAACACAGTGGTCAATGCCCTGGTTCTAAAATTAGAAGACAGAGTTCATTTAAATGTATAGATAGAAGGTATTTTTTCCATTCTTTGGTGTGCCATATCCAGTGCTCTATGGGATCTTTCTGTTAAAAATCTGGGTTCAGACACTTAATCAGCTGTTTTGAATCTGGAAAAGTCACTTGGCTCTGTATGCCTCATTTTCTTCATCTATGAAATGAACTAGAGAAGAAAATGGCAAATCACTCCAGTATCTTTGCCAAGAAAACCTCAAATAAGGTCATGAAAATTGACTCCATCTAAATACTTAACAACTAGTAAAAACAACAAGAATGAGGGAACTAGATCAGATTGTCTCTGAAAAAAATGTATGTATAAATCACAGAACTGAGAAAACTCCAAGATTCTATTTCCAGTTATGCTAAAAACTAGATATATGAAGCAGGAAAAAAAGCACTTAAACCAGTAACTTAGGGCGGATATAGGATTGTAATTTAGCATTGGAAGGGACTTTGAAGATCTTTTAGTGTAATCACTTCAGGATAGGAGATATTAAATGGCTTGCTTAAGCTCACAAAGATTGTATAAGGCTGCATAAGGATTTAAATCCAGGTTTTCTACTCCAAAACCAACACTCTTTCCCATATACCATATTGCCTCCCTAAACTAGTAGATTAATGATATCTACATTGTTGTAAAAGTAAGATTGTTGTAGAATAATTCAACCTGAAATTGGGTGTGATTTCCCAAAAATTCAGATTTAAATTTTGTATTAGCTTAAATGAGAAGTCAGTTATGATATTCATTACTCTTTCTTCTTTTAAAAAAATCACTTGGGTCTATGTTCAAAGTTAAAATAATGTTTGTTTTCTGCATAATAGCAAAACACTTGCATAAAAGTGATGAAGGCAATTAAGCAGATTTCTTTTGCCAAAATGACAAATCAGTGCTTCTCACCCTTATTTTGTAATAATCCAAAGTATAATTAATTAATGATTTATTTTGTTATGAAAATTTTTCAAAAATAAAAATTCTTTTTTGATGTAAAAAATTGTCTTTTATCAGGAATCGTATTATAAGAAATGGGAGGGGGCTGTTATTAAAATACCTTTTGCCTTGCTAAAAAGAATCATTATACTAAGCAGATATATGTTTAAAACACCTGGCATTGTAGAGACAGAACATTTAGTTCACTGACTGAACTTTTCTCTTGTCACTAGTTTGTTTTCTTGTTCTGTAAGTATAATGTCTGTATTCATAATTTAAATGTGTGGATAGCAAGGTCTTTTTGAAGTAAAATAAAGCAAAGAATTCATAAAGAAGCAAAATTATTTTCCCCACCCATATTAACTTAATATCTGAAGTAAAAATAACTTTGGTCTTAATTTTCCAGACAGTTATGTTAGCAACAGTCTTTTTTCCCTTCTAAATAAACCATTCAGACATGTTTACTGTAAAAGTTTATTGAGCATATGCTTTAAATATGGGTTCTTGATGGCACTGTAAACTAAAAAAAAAGTTTAATAAGTTAGACTAATACAAAAGAAGAATATAGGTATCTTGCTATGATCTTTTTACATTACTCTCCTATTACCTTCATGAATTCCTATGTTCCTGTAACACATAGTAATGACCAATTTTTAAAGTTGCCACATTCATTTTTTTAATATGTGATTATTACAGCTAAATGAATTTATGTTTAGCAGTTGCCAGAGATAACCTAAATACATTTTACTAGTTAATTAATAGGTTCAAAATAGGATCTTGGATTTAAAAGTAGAAAGGACTTTAGAAATAATCTAATTCAGCCTTCTAATTGTTAAAGTGAAGAATCTAAGGTTCAAAGACCCTGACTGAGTTCTCCAGTGTTACACAGACAGTAATGGCAAAGACTGAATTTTAACCCAGGTCTTTGACTCCAAATCTGCCCTTTGTTAACTCAACCTCAGTGAATATGCCCTCTCCCTATCTCCTTCAATTTTGGATACTTTCATTTTCAATCCCATATGCCAACCATAATTTTTCATCCCAGGGATGCAATTAAGATTCAGTAGAATTAGTCTCTATTAATATAACCCCGTTATCTAAATGAGTCATATTTTTAAACAAAGCAAACATAAACTACTTTAAAATAAATGCAAACTGCATATTCTGGAAGTTTCAAATGAAAATAATTGTTACAGGTTTAAACAAGATAAAAGCAAAAAAGAAAAATCTGTGCTTTGTTAATGATAACACCTAAAATATACAGGATTTGAAATTTTACAATATGCTTTACATAATTAAGTAGAAAAAATTTCTTGCATTCAAAAATGAAAAAGTGATGTTTTATGTTATATTGCAAATTATGTTTGTTCTATTGTTTACTTTTACTCTGTACAAAAAAAATTAGTGATGGTTTTTTTTAAGATAATTAAAGACAGTATATTTAGCTCTCAAACTGTTCTTCAGGAGAATAGATAGAAGAAAAGAAATGAAAACATTAGACTTTTGAGTAGTACAGATGCATAAGGATATACCTGTACTCTATAATCTCCTTACCACTGCAGAGTGAGCTGAGTCTGTTTCTTTTTATCTTTCATGATTTGGGTGATGGTTTTCTTCTGGGACAGATGTGGCTCAGGTGCTTTCACTTTATTATCTTGAATATCTGCATCCTCTTCGGATGAGGAAGAAAGATGATCATTGCTGAGATGCATTTCTGATTAGGAAAAGCATATTTTGAAAAATCAATTGACATCGATTATTTGGCTTATAACTGACTATTCTCCTCAACTGGTGTGGCTAGTAATTGCAGATGATAATAACTACAGTTCCGTCTCTCAATAGTTTAAAAATATCTTTCTTCAGTATATAGATGTATGCATAAACCTATACTAAGAAACATATGCTAGGTGCATTTGATCCTCTATTTGTAACATTATGCAAATAGGTCCTATATTCAAGCTGAAATAACTCCAGGTCCTTCTGCACGATCAGAACTACAATCCACTACCAAGGTTCCAGTATTAGCCCCTGAAAGTCTGAAAGGCTCACCTGCTTTGATTCCAACAGACAGCCCCGGCTCTTCTGCTTCCTCCCCTATACCCCGAGAGTTTACGGATTGCCCTTCCTCTGGATAGGCGAGCAAGCCCTTGGCCAGCAGCTCTACGTAGCATCCCTCCTCTTGGAATCCGGGAGAAACTTTTGGGGAAGGTTGTCCCTGCAAGAAGACGCCCTCCCGTTCCGGGACCTTGGGAGTTCTCTTCATGGGCATAGTTCAGAGGCGCAACGGGCGCCCATACAGACAAAAATAGCAGAGTTGGGACCCTACGAGATGGGTCTGTAGGCGGAGTCAGGAAAAGGGGCGGGGATCAGGGTGGTGGGTGGGGTGGAATAGGGTGCGGGGTGGGGTAGTGGCTTTGGAATCCGAGACTGGTGGCCTCGCCTGAAGAAGTACTCCAGGAAAACTGGAAAATGAAGCTTGTCTAAAGAGTGGAGGCAACTGCCTTGAGGACGTCCCAGATGAATGAATCAAATTTAGTTCTCCAGGGAAAGGTGTACAGGCTGACTATTTAGAAATTAATCCTGCTACTACTTTGGGAGTCTGCGCCCTGCAGCCAGAATGGGACTAGCAACTGGAAAGAGACAGCCACACTTAATGCATCACTTTAAGAAACCCTTTATCTGGCTGGGGAAAGATGCCTGACCTAACATGTGCACACTTTTTGTTGGTGCTGAAATCCCAATTCAGGCCGGAAAAATTAATTCATATCCCCTAACGCTCTTTTCCCTTCTCTTAATCCCCTTCCTTTTCCTCAGATGACAGAACTTTTGAGTTGAAAGGAACCTTAGAGACTATCTAGTCCAAGCTCTTCCTCTAACTTGTTTTTTCGTGCTCTCCATTACCCTTCTTTTCTCCTGACTCCTTTGCTTTTCTTCCTTTTTTCCTCCTCCTTTTAGACCCCCCCAAACACACACACACACACACACACACACACACACACACACACACACACACACACACACACAGAGTTAATCACACTGGGGCCAGCCAGACCGAACAGGAGAAACTCAGTGAAGTCTCACATCCCAGGGATCCACCCTGCTCCTGCTCCGGGAGACATTAATGATTAACTTGGAAAGACAATTATTTCTGATTGTGTGGGTTGCTGAGGTGGGTGTCTATGGTCTCCCAGTTGTCAGTCTAATTCTGCCTTGAGGCGATCATTGTCTAATCTCTGGTTTAATAAGGGGCAGGGGAAGGGACCGGATGATCTGTAAAGTCTTTTCCTGATCTAACTTCTTGTGAGTATATGATATCATATCATATCATATCATATCACATAAAATGCTATCATATGATAAACTGTCCTTTTCTATTATTTTCTGCTTCTTATATTGAGGTAAGAAATCATTTAAGAAGAGACAGGATGACTTCTCCCTTTAACTCGATTAGGTTTAATTCAACTGGATTTGATACAACAAACTTTAAGTAATAGAAGTGCTAGACAGGTGTCCTGGGTGACACTCCATCTCATCTCATTTTTCTCTTGAACAGAAAAGAACCTACTCTGCCTGACCACAGCCATATATGCCCAGGATCAAAGTGTGCATAAGGATGAGAAAGAGTGAAAAAAGATGACAGAAATAATGTTGGGATCATAAACAATATTCCTCCAAATTGTATGAATATTTGCTTAAGAGTAAACATCAAGGTCCATCTTGGAAGAGAAAATAAATTATACCAAAACCTGAAAGGTATATGTATGCATGGTGCACTTATGTGTGCTTTTATGGTTGGACATATACACACATATGCATATATGTATATGTGATATACATATATATACACATCCATACATACACACAAGAAGAGAGAATACAAGGAAGGAAAATGAGAAAAAGAGAATAATAATTAGTCCAATCTACTTGATTAAAGAGTTATTGGAAAAACATGTTTACCTGACTATGTGCATAGATGTTCCAAACTTTCCAAACTGCCAGCTACTAATAGCTGCTGGCAGACCCAGAAGCATAGGGTCAAATATGCAAAAAGGCACTTTATTACCTCCAATGACTGCAGGCTTTTTACTTCCTTTACTTCCTAGCTGATTCATACAGTACAATGGCCACTATGAATATATCTCCCTTTAGTGGCCTTGATACTCCTCTCATAGGGACCACCTTCCCACCCCAATCCTTAAAATGGTAAGAACCAGAAACTCTAGGGCACAGGGCATGTTTTCAGGACTACAACCACAACTGAGCTTTCTTATTGTCTACCTTGTCCATCTCTACAGTTGCTTTTGTCAAAAGGAAAGAATTTCCATTTATGACTCTGAAGAGAGCTACCACTTTTCTTCTTCAAACTGCCTCCCTAAATCTTTGCCTAGTAACTGGTATTTCCCCAAATAATGCCCTGACTGCTTTAACAACTTGGTATGTTTCTTATAAATTCATGTAAGGGCCTCAGAGTTTTTGTATTCAGTGAATCCTAGTACTACTGTATTTTAATATATCTTAAATATTCTCTTTGAAAGAAACAAAACCTTGGAAATAGAAGATGATAGAGATGATCTATTTCAATACATCCTCCCTTTACAAATGAGAAAACCACAATCTGGAGAAAGAGATTTATTTTGTACAAATCACAATTTTTAGAGGTAGGTCACTCAGTGGATAGAGTTCTGGGGAAAATCTAAGTTTTGATTCTGCCTTGGATATTTATTATTTGTGTGACTCTAAGCATGTCATTTAACTTCTGTTACCTTAGTTTCCCCTACCATAAAATGAAGCTAATAATAGTGCCTGCCTCCCAGGATTTTTGAGAGAATCAAAAGAGATAATACTTGTAAAGCACTTAGCAGAGTGCCTGATACACAGTAAATGCTGTATGAATGTTATTATTTTTATTGTCCAAAGTCACATAAGATTTGGATAGGCATATCCTCCTCATTCTTCACTCAACTACCCTTTGACTAGGACATGTTAAACACAATAAGGGAATCCCTCTTGTTACTGGATCTATACAGCATATAGACTATGTCTATTATATCAACATCAGATGGAAAATGAAAATTTAAGGCAAGTCAGAACGGTTTGATTTGTTGTTTTCATAGGCTTCCTGGAGTGAAATATTCAGGTTGATTAGAATTCCTTTTTTCTTTTTGAAGTAGAAGTCTTTCAGATGTCTTACAAATGATTTTTCTGGTATCTTATAATTTGAGGTAGACATATGGAATTAGCCAACTTATTTACATAAAATCGCCAAGGTCATTCCAACCTTTAAGATTATTTTGCCCTAAACTCTGAATTCAACCATTCAACCAGATCATATATTCTAGGTACTTCAAGAAAGTAGGCTGGAAAGATAAAAGATGTGATCATTGGAATAAATTTTATTCTCTGATCATCATTAACTAATGAACTTTGAAAATTAACTAATGAGCCTGAAGTCTCTAAGAAAAAAAAAAAAGACTGTATAAATAATGTGTCAAAGTTGGATCTTGATTGCATAACAATAACTCAAGGGATGGTATTTTAGAAGTTAATATGAAATTATAAAAAGAAAAGTAAGTTCAGTATTACAGATATAATATTGATATCTGTTCTATTTGTCATATAACTTCTCCCAGTATTTCTTTAAAGAAAGTGTATATTAAAAGTTTGTCTTCAAGATTGAAAAAAAAAACAGCTTTCTCATTAGGAATTTTACACAAAGCAATCAGATTTTTTTTTTGTATTTAAAATTCCAAGTATCTACTTTGATTTTCACACACATACACACACACACACACACACACACACACACACACACACATAAAGATCCAAACTAATTTTCATTTAATGAAAATATGTGCTAACATATTTTAAAATAGGAGAAATGTGCAATGCAAACACTTCTGGATCTGGAATCAGAGAACTTAGGTTGAATTCCCAGTTTTGCCTATTGACATCCATGTGATTGATCATCTTGGACACGTATAAAATGAAAGGATTAGATTAGATAATCTCTAGATTCCCTTCCATATCTAAACATATGTGTGTGTAAATATGTGTGTTTGTGTACTAGATTTGATCTAAAAGGACAATTTCAACATTTAAAAAAACACACACACACAACTTTAAATCACTTTTGAGGGAAGAAATATGGTATAGTACAAAGAGAGGCACAGTGAATCAGTCAATAAGTATTTATTACCAAGCACAGATTCTTAGAGTTTAACCCTCAGTAAAGAAGCAAGTCCCTTCTCAGTATTAGGCTACAGGGAACAACAATCTTCAAGCAAGTATATAAATAACATGTTTTGTTAAGACACAGTTCAGGATTCCAGTCTCTTAACTAACTTGTAAACTCCTGACCTATAATGAATGTTTTCCTTTGTAGCTTATTCTACCACCTAGTGCAAATACTGTTGAATAAATTGATTTTATTTCTTTATTTCTGGGACTTCCCTTATAAGAATGAATAATGTAGAAGATAAGAGTGATGGAATAAAAGTCAGCAAACTGGATTTGAGATCTGATTCTACCAAAGTAACTCTCGTAATTCTAATTTCCTCATCTGTAAAATCAATGGGCTGAACAGTATGATGTCCAAGGATTCTTTAAACTTTGAAATGGTCACACTATTTTAATTTAAAAAGCATTAGCAGTATTCAAAAGTGCAATTTATTTTTCCTTTTTCCATAATAAAAGTATATGATTTCATTGATCTGTGTGCTCTTATGAGTGGGGCACATAGTGGCACAACTATATCTACTCAATCCATGAGGCAAAGTTGTTTATGTTGTTTTTATTCCAATTAGATATCTGTACCTTAAAAGGTTTGGGGAGGTTATCTATGAAAAAGGGGGAAATGAAGAATGCATTTATAATTTCTCTTTTAATTAATATAACTTTGTTCGTTTCATTAATGTAATGAATTTCTTAAACAACACGATTACTAAAGTAATGTTTTTCCTTCACATGTAAATAACCTACTTTTCCATTCAAATCCAGTAAGAGATAGTCAATTGGTATTTCTTATTTAATATGAAATTAAATCTATTTGTAATTACAAAAAAGAAAAATAAACTTGTGCAGTACACAGAAGTAACCAATATGCAATCATATAAGTACACAAGAACTACCCTTTCATAAATTGCCATAATAATCTGAATGAACATGTTTAGTCATGATAAATATATGTTATATATGAAAATCATTTCAATTATATTAGAAGGATAAATTACATCTGGGTTATTTATATGTTCATTAGAAACATGAAATGTTTTCATCAAAAATAAGTTTGAAATTAATTTCATTTCTGTCAACAGTTAAGATCAGAGGTGAATTGCAGATACTAGGTCATTTTCCATATATAGATAAGACCTTTATGTGAGTGGAACATTTCTCAGAAAACCCAGAACCCATGTGAAGTGAAAGGGAATGGTGGGCAAGGAGAAACATGTTGTCTCCATATGGTACCCAGAGTAAATGAAGCCCAAATTCTGATTCATTAGATCAATCTATCCTGTCTTTTCTGAGTTATTACAGCCTCAGTCAGAATTTTACATACATTTAAATGGATTAAACAAAAATTTTCAATTAAGTGAGAAGCATTATGTTGTGCTGTTTGAGAACTAATGGGGGGGGGGAGAGCGTGAATCTAATATATGCCCAAACAATCCTGAACAGAAAAATCTGGATTGCTGGTTGAATTAAAACTTACTATTGATTCAATGCAACTGTCTTGTGTAAACCCAATCAGAGAATACCGTTTTCTCTTGGAAATTCAGTATTTATATTTATATATCTATATAGGGTGTTATTTTTAATTATAGTGAGGGCTTTTAAAAATCAATTAATGAGATAATTACTAAATTGTAAATGATGCATTTTAATAACTGATTTGAAAAAAATTTACCTCATAGTTCACTAATGACAATATGACATGGTAGCTAGAAAGCTAGCTTCTAGAGCTGTGGTTCAAGTCCCATCTCTAATGAATAATCCTTATGAGAACTTGGAAAAGTTCCTAATTTCCTAATATTTCTAGCTACTCTTTAAGACTATTATATTGCAAAACAAGTGTTGAACTACATAGGTAGAGGGAAGCTCTTGCTTTGAAGTTCTCTATGCTGATGAAATCACATATTAGGTTTAAAAAAAAATTCTTCCTTTACTTGGACAGATTGTTTGCCAAATGAAAAGTTGGTAGTTAGATTGGTATATGCTCTTAGAACAAAAACAATAGCTTACTTTTATATCACACTTTAAGATGTTCAGTGTGATTTGTGTACATTATCTCATTTGAGCTTGATGACTATTATTTAATTTTATTTTATAATGAAAGAAAGATAAGATGATTTGTGCAGTCATAAAGTTAGTTTCAGAAGCAGAATTTGAAACCATTTCTCTCCTGTCTATAAGTTCGTTGTACTTTTTACTATCCCATGGTCACACTTAAAATATCTATTAGATCAATATTTCAAAATTCCTGAAAGGTATTCCTGTGAGCATTGATAATACATTCATTTCACTAGGATGCGGTGTCAAGGAGGCCCACTGGCTTAAGTCTGATGCCTACATGGATCAGATAGTTTTATTCATTTAGTAGCCATAGACTATTCCCTTTTGCTCTAGGTCAGTACCTTGCAATCAGTTCTATTTGCTTAACTTAGGGTACAGTCAAGAACATGAATGTACCTCAGCATGAATCTATTCTCAGTACTAGGAAAATTCAAAGGATAATAGGGCACTGCAATTAACTAGCCAAAAATTAGTTGCACATAGAGCATGTAGGTGGCACAATGGAAAGAGCACCAGCCCTGAAGTCAGGAAGACCTGAGTTCAGATCTAGTCTCAGACACTTAACACTTCCTAGCTGTGTGACCCTAGGCAAGTCATTTAACCCCAATTGCCTCAGCAAAACAAAACAAAACAAAAAAATTAGTTGTATATTTCAAAAAAAGAGTAAAGATTATGTGACTTTCTGATTATTCTATTTTAACTGCCATTTCGAAAACATTTGAAGGAGAGAACGAAATACATACAAAAAAAGAAGCAGACTTTTGAAGAAAGAGAGCAGTATACAAGTATATCTCTGCAATATAGGATGCGATCTTAACACTGTTAAATGAATTGAATATCATTGTTATCTTGTATGGTTTTCTTCTAAAATAAACATGAATCTGATGGTTTTGGTTTCCTATCCAAAAGTCCATATCCTGTATTTCTAAGGAAAGAAAATCTTCACTAAGGTGTATTTATAATTGAAGTGACAAAACAAAATACATTAAGAAAAAAAACCCACAATTACTTAGTCTCTAAAAATCTCCTAAACTGATGTCATATTGTTGTGCTCAGTAATAATTCATATTATAGTCACAACTCTCTAGTTTTAAAAAATAAGATCATATAAAATAAAACATGCATATATTTTATCACAAATAATCAGATACTGTATTATCTTAATCTCTATCATATATTCATAAATATGCTTCTGTGTCTTCAAGTACTTGAAATATGTTATACAGAACAGGGAATGTATCTTTTTTTGACATGAGAGTTCAGAACAAATAGCAATAATGGGAATAACTGCAAAGAGGCATATTTGATCCTTTTAAATTTATATAAATCTGTCCATCCCACTTTCTTCCTCCCCTGAATTGAACCAAAAAAAAGGAAGATAGAGGAAAAAAAAATCCTTATGCGTGGCTCAATAAATTCTAGCATTTGACATATCTGAAAATGTATATCTATCTCTACATTTTAAGTTCATTACCTCTCTGCAGGAGGTGATAAGTATATTTTATCTTCAAAAATCACAAAGCTGTATATGATTCAATTATGAAAAAAATCACAATAGTTGTTTTTGACATGGTCTATATTTTCTTATTACTATGTGTAAATGTACAGTTTTTTTTAACAAAACTAGTATTATTTTCCTCTACTTACAAGATCATTAGTTTTGTTAAAATCACACTATTTTTGTAAAATATAGCCACATAGGATGGATCAATATTTATATCTATTTCTAGATTGTGGCCTCATGACTAAGTATGTAAGCAAGGCATTTATTTGTCATCTTTCCTTCTCTGCTCAAAGGTTCCTAAATCCAATCACTCATCTTTACTAAGCACTTTATCACAAGGAGGAGATCAAATGATTCTCTGTCTTTATGAATCAGGTGGCCTTCTGGCAACCATGAATGTTAAATAGAGAGGTAGTCTGGCGTGGGAAATAGAGGCCTGACCTTGAAGTCAGCAAGACTTACGTCAAAGTGTTCTCTCTGACATATACTGGCTGTGAAATCAAGAGTAAGTCTTTAATATCTCAGGGGCTCAGGAAACTTTTTAAATCCAAAAGTTACCAAAGAGTTACTGACCTGAATTGGGGAAGGGAGTTTCCTATAATAAACCATGGTCCAATATTCCTGCCAAAAATATTAAATAACAATAGTAATAATTCATAAACTAAAAATGTTACCATAGAAAATGGTGGCAGATTGTTTTCATAAATCTCTGTGTGTATATGTGTGTGTGTGTGTATTCATTCTTTCCTGCCATACTGCAACAGAATCATCCATCCAGAGAATATGCCTAAGGGATTTAACCTTTTCATTTTTTAGAATGCCTTACCCTTAGACTATATTGCCCTAACTGGTGAGTGTCTCCCAAGATATGCTGTAGCTAATCAATCCCAGTATGCTCCATTTTATATCCTGGTCACCTTCTTGTCTAATGCCACATGTTCTTCCTCACCTCCATCCCTAAAGCTTTTGAATTAAAACAAATATTGTTTTTGTTTCAGAGTGCCTATCAATTCCCTTATAACTCTATCCAATATTCCTGTGACTTTCCAAGCCAAAAAACAAAAAACAAAAACCTGCTTGGTTACCATTCCCATATAAACATATGTTTGTGTGTGTGTGCATGTATGTTCTTCTCTTATTAGGATAAAATTGCTGATAACTCTTGGAAGAAAAAATCTTATAGATTTTGCATTTGTATTCCAATCACAATATTTAGCATATAACAAGTGCTGAATAAATACTTTAAATATTGCCCATGACAATTTCCCCTCTGTCAGGGACAATAAAAATGTGCTTTCTGATCGGGGCAAAAGGAAATTACTCTGGGATTTATGTATTAGTATCGCAATGCAGTATGATACAAAGATGAAGATAAAATATGCTGGAAACAGAGAATCTGGATTCAAATGTTTGGGCTACCATTTCCTATCTGTGATCTTGAACAACTTACCTCACTTCTTGAAGACTCAGTTTCCCAATCTATAAAATATGAGAATTGGACTCTCTGAGCCCTAACAGCTTGACAAGATCTTATGAAAAATCCAACAAACATTTATTGTCCCAGACACACTAGGTTAGGTGTTGAACATAAAAATACAAAAACCACAGTTTCTGTCCTTAGATAGATTTTTTTTTAATTTTGTTAGAAAATATTAACTTAGAATTAGTGAGAGAAGATTCCTCAAGAGAAAAGAGAATCTTTCTATTATTGGTTATCTTTAGGAAACCTGGAAATAAGTTCATCAGCAAAGTCTAAGTACAGGCAGTACTAGATGAACAGCCTGGTCCCTTCAAATTATTGGATTCAGGTATGTGTGATTCTCTCCCTTGAGTAAATCAAGCAAATAAGCTTTCAACAAATATTTATTAAGTACTTACTATATGCTGGACACTATGCTATCTGAGCATTGGGAATACAAAAATGTCAAAAGATGCAGTTTCATCCCTCAAGTAATGTACATTTATAAGAGATGGGGGATGCAGAGAGACAGTACATAAATAACTAAATACATTAAGCTATAATAAATGGAAGGTGCTATTATAGAACTTCAAAGCCATTGGGGCTTAATATAAAATGTGTAATAATTTAATATTATAAGCTAGTATTACTATTCTTTTTGATATATACATTGCATAAGTACACTTATTTCCATTTTGAATTTTTCATAAAAATGGTGTGAACTGTGTTTGAGTAACTTAAATTTTTTGAAAGGGTTCAATACTTGTAATCTGCTTTATGCCCAATTTACTAGTTTTAGGCACAAATATATGATGTAGCTTTTTAAAAAAATAAAATGAATGGAAAATGCTCTGAAATGGGAAAGTATTAATAGCTAGGGGGATCAAGAAAGATCTCTTGAAGAAGATAGAAATTGAGCTAAGTCTTGAAGAAAACCAGGGAAACTAAAAGGTACAAGTGAGAAGATATGAAAAAATGCTCTAAATCATTACTCTCACTTTGCCTCAGTTTTTCATTTGTAAATTGGAGATAATAATAGCATCTACTCAATAGGGATTCTGTGAATATCTTACAAGATGACATGCAAACTGCTACATCAACACAAGCTATTATTATTACCAAGTTGGAAGGACTATATTATGTGTCCTTCTTACAAAGACTAGGTGGTGCAGTGGATAAAGTACTAGGCTTGAAATCAAGAAGACTCTCTTTCATGAGTTCAAATCCTACCTCAAATATTAATTAGCTTGTTATCTCAGACAAGTCACTTTAACCCTCTTTGCTTCAGTTTTCTCATCTATAAAAATGAGAAGTAGGAAATAGCAAACCACTCCAGTAGTTTTGCCAAGAAAATCCCAAAATGGGATTACAAAAAGTCAGACATGACTCACATGACTAAACAACTTATAAGAGCTAGTTTATCTTAGCTGAGAGAATTGTTATCAAGTGGACTCCAAAGTGATTAATTTTTAATTCATTAACAATCATTAATAATTCTTGAAGACCTTCTACTAAATCACAAGACGGTTCTGAATACCCAGTGAGATAATAGAACATTGAAATATTGAATAGAAAATTACACATCCTACTAAAATATTCTTCCTATGAATTTAGAGAAGTATTTGTATTTTTAAGAAAGCTAGTGAATATGGGTTTTTGGTTGTTCATTTTTGTTTCTTCATTGAAAAAGAGCAATATCATATAAAAGGTATCTAATGAAGGGAGAAAAGGGAGAAAGAAAAATCAAGGAGTAATTGCCAATACTTTCTACAAAATTATGAAACCAGTGAAAATATATCAAGAAGAAATTATTCATTAAAATAAATTAGATTTGGGGCAGGTAGGTGGTGCAGTGAATAGAGAACCAGATCTGAAGTCAGGAGGACAGGAGTTCACATCTGGTCTCAGACATTTAACACTTCCTAGCTGTGTGACCTTGGGCAGGTCACTTAACCCCAATTGCCTCAGTTTAAAAAAAAAAGGAAATAAATTATATTTAAAGGAAGGAAATAAACATTTGTTAAGTATCTACAACTATCAGGCACTACATTAAGTATTTCACAAATATTAGTTCACTTGATATTCACGACAATCTCTTGGAGTTGGATGCTTTTATGGCTCTCATTTTACCATTGAGTAAAATGAGGCAGACAATGGTTAAATGACTTCCTCAAGGTCACATAGCTGATAACTTCCTAAGATTGAATTTGAATTCATCTTTCTGACTACAGACCTACTGCTGTAACCATTCCACCTCCTAGCTGCCTTATTGAGGATTTTTCTTAAATTACAATGGTATTAGAAATTTGGGTTATTTTCTTATTTTTCAATATTATCACAATGTTTTTTTAATTGTTGATTTAATGAGATGTTTCATTGCAAGTTGGATGCTTTAATAAATAATAATTTTCTGACAATATCAATTTTAACAGTAATTCAACAAATATTTATTAAGCAATTATGTTATGCACTACAATGAGCTATGTATCAACTTATAGAAACATGTCACTCCAAATTAATGCTGAGAATAGGTACTAATAATATTTACATTGACAGAGAGCAAAATATTATCCATGTTTATACAATTTGCATCAACTTTTAAAATCTGTGCTACACCCTTTCAGAGAGCTACCTACTTTACAAATTAGACAATTTGTCCACATGTAAAAATCAACACAAAATTCACCTTCATTTGAGGTATCTACACAAAATAAGGAAAGCTTCAATTTTATGAAATGAATAATCCTCCCATTTCATTATTATTAGTTAAAACATCATAGCTAGCAATATATTTATTGAATTATGTTCAAAAAGGCTATTAAATAACTTTCTAATTGTGCATTAAATTTTTAAATAATAGCTTTTTATTTTCAAAATATATGCAAAGATAATTCTCAACATTCATCATTGCAAAACCTTGTGCTCCAAATTTGTCTCCCTCCCTTCCCTCACCCCCCTTTCCTAGACAGCAAGCAATCCAATACATATTAAACATGTGCAATTCTTCTAAACATATCTCCACATTTATCATGCACCAAAAAAATCAGGTCAAAAAGGGGGAGAATGAGAGAGAAAAAAAAAAGCAAGCAAACACCAATAAAAAATGAAAATACTATGTTGTGGTCCACATTCAGTCCCTGAAGTCCTCTTTCTGGGTACAGATGGCTGTCTCCATCACAAATCTATTGGAACTGGTCTAAATCACCTCATTGTTGAAAAGAGCCATGTCCATCAGAATTGATCATTGAATAATCTTGCTGTTGCTGTGTACAATGTACTCTTGGTTCTATTCACTTCACTTAGCATCAATTCATGTAAGTCTCTTCAGGCCTTTCTGAAATCATCCTGCTGATTGTCTCATATAGAACAATAATATTCTATAACATATTCATATACCATAATTTATTCTACCATTCCCCAAATGATGGGCATTCACTCTATGGGTTAATTTTGAAGGGACATAAGGGGTTCATAAAATGGCAAGTGCAAACTTTGACATTGCAAAAATTATCAAGGTCACCATATCTTTCTAGTTAGTCATATAAGGAAACTAATCTAATGGAAAATTCTCCTCTATGAAGATTCCATTAAATACTCCTTGTATTGGCCTTCAGTATTCACTTAAATTTAGAAATAGAAGGAATTAAGAGACCATTAAATGGAAATGATCACAGTTCACTATGAAGACAGGAAATGATTAAATTAAAAATATATATTTTTAAGAAATATAGGATCATGGTCAGAGTGAAATAAATCCTGACCCTTTTCCAATGATCTTGATAGTTTCAGTTCTCTGTGCAGATAAAGTCATTTCATAATGTCAACAATGGGCATACTTTTGAATTACAATTAGCTAACCCTTTTTAATATGAGTTCATTTAATTTGTCTAAGCTAGTGCAATGAGCTACTAAAAAAGGTTAGCTGCTGAAAACAGTGGGTATATAGAATATCCTGAAGAAGATGAATATCTACCCTCATGAACAGCAGAAAGGTTAATAGCCACTACGCCTTTCATTGTCCTTTTATCTGAGCAGAAGAAAATTTCTCTACATGTATTCTTTTTATTTTTGAAAAGATTTCATTTTTAAAAATTCTTGATATTGGTGGTTTTTTCTGTCTATATAAGGATCCCTTCATCAGTCGTCTAATTAAATGATTAATTACACAAATTAGGTGCTCCTTGGAAGCAAAGGCTATTTTTAAGATTGTTGGGGTTTTTTTGTATCCTAGGGCTTAGTATGGTGCCTGGAGCAAAGCAGGCACTTAGTAAATATTGTTTGATTTGTCTATTATATACAAGACACTGTACTAGGCTCTGAGTCTTTTGTATCTATAAATGACAAAATACCAGCAAGGAGCACTCAGCATCAATTAAATATAAAGCTACTTTCTTGAAATTACCTAAGTTTGCTGGAATATAACTTTTAGAACAGATCTTAACAAAGTTTTCAAGCTGAAGAAAATAAAATGTTTCCATCATAACCTGACCTATTTAGAAGCCTCTTTAGTATATCAGCACCATGGCCAGTGGAACAGTGGAAGCCAAGAATTGAATCAGTGTTATATGAAGGGAAAGAACCAAGAGGTTTTCAATTAAACAGTTTTGCCTTTGCTTGTAATCAGATCAAAGGGAAGAGTGCAGCCTATTGGCCATTGTTGTAGAGCATTGTGGTAGATTAGAAACATCTAGATTTAAAGGAATGATTTTCTAAATATTACAACATAAGAAAATTTAGAAATATATTGATAACATACACAATATCATGTACTTAAAGTATGAAACAAAACATTACCAGTCAAATCACATCAATTCAGCCAAATACCCTGAGAATGAGGGCCATAATTTAATTCAGAATGACCAAGAGAAGACATCCAGGGACAAGACAAGACATCTGAAACTCAAGACAATATGTAATGATTATAAGGACATTGGGAGTAGATTACTAGAATATAAGGAGATGACAGTTTTTATTTTATTGCTTTGATTTTTTGCTTCATGATGTTTATGTTTAAGTTTTCTGGGTTATTTTAGTGACATGTAAATTTCCTTTCACAAAATTAATCCATTGTGAGCCCTGTAAGTAGTTTAATCTGTAACCTAATTTATATAATTCTGATTTTGATTAGATGAAAAAAACCTTATAGATTTGGTTTATAGGTAAGTTACCCATGGGGGAGTGTTTTCGCCATGGATCAAAATGAAGAAGTTGAGAGAACTGAGAGGACTGGAACAGCAAATAATGATGAGAATTGAGTGAATTATATTGACTCCAACTTGTGATTCAGTTTGGAGCTAGTTCAGTTTCCTTTTTATTAAATTATGGCTTTAGTCCAATTTCTGTCTTGTGAGAAAACTTTATTTGATTATGAAAATTGGGAGGAAAACTTTAGTGCATTGTTTGAACATAGCCCTGTATGGCTGGCATGTCTATCTGCTTTTTAGAGATTCTTAACTAAGGACCTGTATCCTGCTGAACAGAAACTCAATCACATTCAAAGACTGATACAAGGTGTTTTCTCAGAGAAAATCAATGAACTGGGCTTGCAACTAAAAAAGCTAGGAAAAGAACAAATTAAAAAACCCCAATCAAATATTAAACTTGAAATACTAAAAAGGAGAGATTAATAAAACTGAAAGTTAAAAAAAACTATTGAATTAATAAATAAAATTAAAAGTGGGTTTTATGAAAAAAAAACAACAAAATAGATAAACCTCTAGTTAATTTGATTAGAAAAAAGGAAAGAGGAAAATCAAATTGTTAGTCTCAAAAATGAAAAAGGAGAAATTTCTACCAATGAAGAGGAAATTAGAGCAATAATTAGGAATTACTTTGCCCAACTTTATGCCAATAAATTTGATAACTTAAGTGAAATGGAGGAATACCTACAAAATTATAGATTGCCCAGATTAACAGAAGAAGAAATAAATTACTTAAATAGTCCCATTTTAGAAAAAGAAATAGAACAAGTTATTAATCAACTCCCTAAGAAAAAATCCCCAGGACCAGATGGATTTACACATGAATTCTACCAAACATTTAAAGAACAATTAACTCCAATACTATACAAACTATATGAAAAAATAGGGAACAAAGGACTCCTACCAAATTCCTTTTATGACAAAGACATGGTACTGATACCTAAATCAGGTGGGATGAAAACAGAGAAAGAAAATTATAGATCAATCTCCCTAATGAATATTGATGCAAACATTTTAAATAAAATATTAGCAAAAAAGATTACAGAAAATCATCCCCAGAATACTATACCATGACCAAGTAGGATTTATACCAGGAATGCAGGGATGGTTCAATATTAGGAAAACTATTAGCATAATCAATTATATCAACTATAACAAATTAACAAAATTAATATGATTCTCTCAAGAGATGCAGAAAAAGCATTTGATAAAATCCAACATTCATTTCTATTAAAAACACTAGAGAGTATAGGAATAAATGGACTTTTCCTTAAAATAGTCAGTAGCATCTATCGGGGCAGCGAGGTGGCGCAGTGAATAGAGCACCAGCCCTGAAGTCAGGAGGACCTGAGTTCAAATCTGGTCTCACACACTTAACATCCCCTAGCTGTGTGACCCTGGGCAAGTCACTTAACCCCAATTGCCTAGCAAAAAGCAAAATAATAATAATAATAATAATAGTAGCATCTATTTAAAACATCAGCTAACATCATATGTAATGGTGATAAACTGGAACCACTCCCAATAAGATCAGGGGTGAAACAAGGTTGCCCACTATCACCATTACTATTCAATATTATATTAGAAATGCTAGATTTGTCAATAAGAGAAGAACAAAAGCTCAAACCTTTGTTTCCTCTATCATTTCATCTTTTAGCTGCCACACAACTTGAACTGAGGTCTAAGGAGGCTATGTACATATTGCACAGGATTTCAGAAATTTTTTCCGGCTATGGACATTTCTTTGATTGTGTTTCCCAGGACATTAACATACCAATTCCCAAAAAGCAACTAGCGATAGCTGTAAATATATATTTTGTGTTGTATTTCCCTAACCCCTTGGATTCTATGATTACAATGCAGATTCTAAATCAATCAATTATTTAATTGGCAAACATTTATTAAGGAACTTTTCAGGGACTATGCTAGACACTAGAAATATCAGGATGAAATAGTCTCTACTTTCAAAAAATGAGTGTTCCACTGGGGGAGTATGTGTATGTGTGTGGGGTGTAACTACAAATGGAGGTAGTTAGTTGACTCAGTAGATAGATCCCTGGTCCCTGAGTCAGCATGAGTTAAATGTAGCCTCATAAACTCACTAATCATGTGACCCTGGACATAGGGTTTTCTGTTTTTTTTTAAATAATAGCTTTTTTAATATATGCAAAACTAGTTTTCAACATTCATCCTTGCAAAACCTTGTATTCCAAATTTTTCTCTCTCTTTCCTCATCTACTCCCCTAAACAGCAAGTAATCCAATATATGTTAAATGTGAAATTCTTCTATACATATTTCCATTTATCATACTACACAAGAAAAATCAGATCAAAAAGGGAAAAATGAGAAAGAAAAAAAGCAAGAAAACAATAACAAAAAAGGTAAAAATATTATGTTGTGATCCATATTCAGTACCCACAGTATTGTTTCTGGTTGCAGTTGGCTCTCTCCATCACAAGTCTATTGTAATTGGTTTGAATCCCCTCACTGTTGAAAAGACCCAAGTCCATCAGAGTTGATCATCACATTATTTTGTTGTCATTGTATACAATGTTCTCTTGTTTCTACTCACTTCACTTAGCATCAATTCATGTAAGTCTCTCCAGGCCTTTCTGAAATCATCCTTCTGATTGTTTCTTATATAACAGTAATATTCCATAAAATTAATATACCATAATTTATTCAGCCATTCCCTAACTGATGGGCATTCACTCAGGTTCATGGGGTTTTCTTTAATGTACTGGAGAAGGAAATAACAAACCACTCCAGTATCTTTGCCAAGAAAACCCCAAACAGGACCACAAAGAGTTGGACATGATTAAATGACTGAACCACAACAAGAATAGAAAGAAAAGAATACATGAAAAAATATGCACAATGTAATGTTGGCTGGAAACACTATAAACTTGGATTAGGAAAGTATTCAAGGTGTCTTGAATTAAGCAAGGTATGAGTGTATTCCCAGCTTGAGGGACAAGCTGTCTCATGAGGGACAATACCTGAAAATGAAGAAATTAATTGTGCATGATGAACAGTCAAAAGATCATTAAGGTGAAGTATGTGAAGGTAAGTAATATGCATAAGACTGTAAATGTAGGTTGGAACAAGGCTGTGAAGGGCTTTAAATGTAAAATGAGTTTATTTTTTATATTAGAAGTGACAGAAAGGTACTGCAATTTTAACTGTAGAAGCATGATAGAGCTATTCAAGACTAACGCCCATTTTGTATTTTCTTTATTTCATGGGTCATTATGGCCAAAGACTTCATCACCAAGTGGTTAGACAATTGGTAATGAAATTATTCAAATTTAGTTTAGCTATTAGTAGGAAAGTTATTTCATCCAATTGATAGAACCATTCTCAAAGCCCACCATAGAATGTGGTCCCATGACATAGCCTTAAAGAACCCAGGGTAACCTCTACACCATTATGATGCATTGGAACAAGAATTTGTAGGAAATATTTCCACAACTTCTATAATTATAATAATAACATCTCAAATATCCTAATCATCTTCCATGTCATAATGGAAGTAACAATTGCAAAGGAAAGATATATCAATCTGAGTAATATACAATTGGGAGTCTGTATGCCCAGACAATAATATGGTAGTTATGCAGGTTTATTACATATCCTAAAATCTTGCTCAATTAAGCTCTGATTTGGTTGGCATCCCAACCAGAAGGGTGTAGCAATTGCTTAGAGTTTAAAAAATAGAGTAGCATAGGCATTATATTATAAAACACTGGAAACAGATTAAGCAATTAAAAAGGATGTCTTGCTGTTTATTCTCAATAATATCTTCTGGTTCACATTACATCATATTGCAGATCAATCCAAGGTAATTATAAGAAGTTATTCATTCCTAAACCCATTTCTAAAAGAACAGAAATTGAGGAACTATCTGAATCTAAAAAGGAGAAAACTAAATAATTTCACAGCATTGAAACTCAACAATTAATAGAGATCCTAGAACTATTCAATAATGAAACAAATGTCAAATAATTTTGAAAAGGAAATGGGCATACTTCAACTGAAATGTCAAAAAGTCCCTTTCGATGGTGATAAAATCTAAACACAGTAATAGATCAACTAAACAAAAAAGCAACTCAAAAGAACTGGTACTATTAAAATTATCATAAACTGATACTTGCAGCTCATTAGAACTTTTTCATTATTATGGCAGTTAGAAGGAGTATATATAGACAGAGGGCGTAGGTCTGAGTTGAACATAAGGGATAATATAAAAAAGAAATTAAGGTGTGAGAGAGGAATGTACTGGGAAAGAGTGAAATGGAATGGTGTAAATTATCTGCCATAGGCAAGAAAAAACTTTTATAGTGGAGGGGAAGAGGGAAGGGAGAGAAAGTGAACCTTACTCTCATCAGAGTTGGCTCAAAGAGGAAATACATACACACTCAATATGGGTATAGAAATATATCTTATCCTGCAGGAAAGTAGAAGGGGAATGAGAAATGGGAAGGGGGGAGAGTAATAAAAGAGAGAACATATTGTGAAAGGAAGTAGTCAGGAGCAAAACACTTTTGAAAGAGGCAGGGTAAAAGGAGAGTTGGGGGGGAAATGTAGTTAGCAATAGTAATTGTAAAAATAATTTTGAAGCAAATTTCTCTGATAAGGCCCCATTTCTCACATGTAGAGGGAACTGAATGAAATGCCCCATTTGATAAATGATCAAGAGATATGACCTATGATCAATGGACTATAAATTCATGCATATCCTTTGACCTAACAATACCATATACTAGACACGAATCTAAAAAACAGATTTTTTAAAAAAGGAAAAAAGGTCCTTTATATACAAAAAAATATTTATAAGAGCTCTCTTCTCAGGACAAAATAAATTGAAAATTGAGAGGATGCCTATCAATTGGGAAATGATTAAATAAATTGTGGTATGTGATTATGATGAATATTATTGTTCTATGGGAAATGATCAGGATGCTCTCAGGAAAAACCTAGAAAGTCTTCCATGGATTCAAATTTAAACACAAATGTATTGTGTATAAAGCAATAGTAATGTTCTGGGATGATTAGCTGTAAATGACTTTGCTATTCTCAGCAATACAGTGATTCATGACTACTCTGAAGAACTTATGATGAAAAATTCTATCCATACCCAGAAAAGGTACTGATTGTGTCTGAATACAGGTTGCATCATTCCCTCCTCTCTCTCTCTCTCTCTCTCTCTCTCTCTCCCCCCCCCCCTCCTCTATCTGTCTTTGTTTTTACTGAGGGTTTTTTTGTTCTTGTTGTTTTGGGGTGGGAGATCTATATTTTCTTTCACAATATGGCTTTTATGGAAATGTTTTGCATAACTTCATATGTAATTTCTTAATGGGTCCTGAGAGTGGAAATAAAGGAGAGAATCTGGAACTCAGGAATTTTAAAAACAAATGTAAAAAATTGTTTTAAATGTAACTGGGGAAAATATTAAATTAACAAATAAATATTTTTAAAATAAAAAATTATTATAAACAAATGAATTCTCTCATAATTTTTGACAGAAAGTGTAAAAATATATCAGCACATTACAGTATATACTTCAGACATTCCCATGTTAAGGACAATGGGAATAAAAGTGAAGCTAATTAGAAATGGTTCCAGTGACAATCTTCAGTATCACCACGGTAGAAGGGCTTACCATCTCAAAGCAACTTTAAAAAGGTTAACACTTCTTTCTCAAAAAAGGAGGAAGAATATTGATAAATATTCTTAAAGAATGTGATAAGGGGTAATAGTAATATACTTGGGACAAACAAACCAGATTCCATAAAGTAACAGTAAAACATAACAACATACATATGCCACTGTGTTTCTGGACAAACCCACAAAATGGTTAAGAACCAAAATTGGAATCAAACTGTTTTATGGATTGTATACACTAGAACTTTACCAATAATACATCATCAACAAAAATTAAGCAAATTACTGAATTACGTAAGGTTTTTTTTTTACAGAAACTGCAGGACATATGATAGAGATTCAGTATTAGATCAATACCACCTGAAAGCACAGAAAAATTATTCTTAAAGAGGATAGATTTATTAATGTGGATGATGCAAAGGAGTGGTGGAAATTGTACATCATATCACTGCATAACTGAATGTGGGAGTTGCAAAAAAAAATTGACAACAAAAGTTTTCTGAATGCTCTACATCTTGCAGTATCAAACATTCCACCAAGATTTAATTATTTATGTAAAAATAAACATATTCATCTCAGTATGCAAGTTGACTTTCATATTTAATTATATATAACAAAGAATTGTTTAAAATAAATTTCTTAGGGACATCTAGGTGGCACAGTGGATAGAGCACCAGCCCTGAAGTCAGGAAGACCTGAGTTCAAATCTAGTCTCAGACACTTAACACTTCCTACCTGTGTGACCCTGGTAAGTCACTTAACCCCAATTGCCTCCACAATAAAATAAAATACTTTTCTTTATGATTTATTATCAACAAATGGTTGATTTGCATACCTATTTTATATAGCTCTGAACCCAGAGTCATATAAAAATTTCTTTAGAAAAATTGGATCACAAGTAGAAAAAGTTTAAGCCGTATTTTAGAATTGTGTAAGCCCACTAGTGTCTTCCCTTTAATATTATCTTCCATTTTTTGCACGTTATTTCCCCTATTCAAGTACAAGCTTCCTGAGGAAAATAACTGCCTTTTTGCCTTTCTTTGTACCCCAAATACTTAGTAAGTGCTTAATGAATGTTCTTGACTAAATGTCTAATTGGCCAACTGGGCAAAGCAAAGTAGAACAATAATACTAGTTAATAAGGGACCTTGGATACCAACACAAGTAGTCTCAACTTAGGGAAGATGAGGGCAATTATAGGTTTCCAAGTAGATTGGCAGGTAGATGGTGCAATGCGTAGAGAGTTATAGATCTGGAGAAAGAAAGGCATGAATTCAGATTTGATATTAGATATTTAATAAGTAACTGTGTGACCTTAGGCAAGTCATTCAACCCTATTTGCCTCAGTTTCTTCACCTGTAAAATGAGCTGCAGAAGGAAATGATAAAGCATTCCAGTATCTTTACAAAGAGCAATCCAAATGAAGTCACAGAGAGTTGAACATAGCTAAACAACAAAAAACAGAAATTAGTATGATAAGAATCAAAGTTTGTAGTTTTTCATGAAGCAAAGAATGCAATTAAAGGTCCACTGCAGTAATAAAGACATGAGAGTATGAAGATCTAAAATAAAACTCACATAATTTATTTTTAATTGATTTTTGCTCATTGATGCTACTGGAAATAGTGTTGCCTTGGAAGCTGAATTAACTCAACCAATTAACCAATTTAAGATATCATAACTGCATCTTACAAACAAGGAACTTGGGTTCTTTCATGATCTTGATATTAACCATACTGAGTCACCAGTAGATGGTGATGTTGAATTAAAATTTTCCTGACTTACATGGTCTATTTTCTTAGGAAGGCCAATTCTGTTTTGGTCAGAAGAATGAACACTTGATCTGTTGCCTAAAATACATCATGCTGCAAAGACTTTTAACCCCTATATTTCTCAACTTCCCCATCTGACAAAATAATTTATCTTCTACTTTGCACAGAAAATGGAAATTGTCCACCATGAGAAATGACTGTGGGATGAGTGAGTCAGGGCTAAAAAGTAGAGAGAACTTTTTCTAGGAATTAGACTTTGACATGAAAAAGAAATCTAGAATGATAGTTGACCAAAATTTTAGAATCAAATGAAGTTTTTGTATTTTTAAAGATGGGACAAATGCAAGCCTATGTCAAGGCAACTTGCAAATTAAATTACTTTGTTTTTATTTTGTATATTTTCTGTATACATTTAATTATAGATGTATTGTTTCCCAGATTGAATTTAAATTCCTTTAGGGCAAGTAATATTTCATTTTTCTCACAGTAGCATGTAGCAATGTGCCCAACAAACAGCAAGCAATTAATTAGTGCTTGTAGCATGGCTGAGAGTACACATACTAGGACACAAATGATGCATACTGGAAAACTGCCAAAAAGTCTCATATTTCTGATTTAGTATATATGTATATATATGTAAATATATATTCATCTTTGAAGCTAAAATTAATAAAAAAGCAATGCACATTTCAGTACTCTGAGACTAGCACTGTTTTTTCTTTGAAATTATTTTAAAATGTTTCTTTCTCCTAATTCAACAGTGAGCTGGGGTCAATTATAGTCAGTTCAAAATCAGTAGTGTGACAATGACTCCTGGATGGTATTTTACTGAGGTTAGAAAAGACTATTGCCTTTAACAGAGGGTGATATAATTAGCCAGTATGAGCTGAAAAATAATTCACTTTGTTTATCTCTACTTCCAAGCTAAATTAATCTAAGGTCTTATAAAATTGTAACCTGATTTATTTCAGGGTCTTTTTTTCTTTTCATTGGCTTCATTAGAGTATGTGCAAATGTGAAAAAGTGGTACAATAGAGAGCCAGGTCTGGAGTCAGGAAAACTCATCTTCATGAGTTCAAAACTAGCCTAAGACACTTACTAGCTGTGGGATACTAGACAAGTCGCTCAATACCATTTGACTCAGTTTAGTCATCTGTAACTGGAGAAGGAAATGGTAGATCTGCCAAAAAAGCCCCATGTGAGATTACGAAGAGTCAGTGATAACTAAAAAACAACTGAAAAACCAAAATATGAAAAAGTGCCAGATGTTTCATGACCTTGACAGTCACCTCACCAACTTCAATTTCCTTGCCTCTAAGTCAAGTCAACAATCATTTATTAAGAATTTACTATGAGTCATGCACTATCTACAAGAAAAGGGAATTTAATCTGTTCTCAATGAGACCTGGCTCCCACAAAATGATACTATAGGAAAGACTACCTAGACTCTAGCCACCATCTTCTCCAGCACTGGCTATACCTTCATTCACACTGAACAAGCACATGTTAAACACGCACACACATACACACACACACACACACACACACACACACACACACACACATCCTAGAGAAAGAGTTGGAATATTCATTGCTCCCAGTGAGCCTGCCTCCCCAGCACTTTCCTTCATGTGTTATTCTCGTTATTTTTACTCAAATTATCACAGACTTAGGTGGGCAACTAAAAATCTCAAGATTCCTTAAATAGTCAAATTCCTCCTTCAGCAGTAGGTCTTTCCCACTTCACCTAAATCTCCCAGATGCTAAGTTTTTCTTCTTGGAGATTACTTTCCACCGGTCTTGATTAGTGTGAATAATAAATTCTGTAAAGTCACCACATGTACTCAAATTTACATTATTTGAAATTATAGTTATGTAAAATATGATGATCACTTTCAGCTCAAAGGCTGAAAATGCAGTGTAAATTCAAACCATATGACCAATTCATAGGATTCATTATTTACACTAATTGGGTTATAGCTGAATCTGCTATGTACCAACTTACTTACATGTTACCTCCCCTGGTAGAATTCCTTGGAGGAAGGGACTGGGGATTTTTTGCTATTCTTTGCAAACTTAGTCTAGTACAATGCCTGCCACACAGTAAGGACTAAGTGATTAAAAATGATTGTTGCTTTGTCTATTCCGTCTTCATTGTTTTGTTTTGTTTTAGAAATAAGGCACTACAATGTGTTGTGGGATCAGTTGAAAAATTCAACTATTTCAAACACTTGTTTTTTACCATAAATAAAAGGTGCAAACTTTGTGACACATTCTTATAAATAGTCTTCAAGGCAGCAATTACCATCTGCTGAAACTGGAATACTTTAGGAAACTATCAAGCCTTTGGATTATAAAACATCTGTTCTTCAAGACTTAGACTTTTGTGGGAACTAGTTGTTAAAATATGTAATGAACAAATATATACATCAGGTGGGAAATACTGTGAACCATTTATGTGTCATGATTAATATCCATCATCCAGTTAGTCTGTCAAAGGTCACTATGTTAGTTCCTGAGTACATTCCTTTCTTCCCAACAAAATTGTTTTATTTAATTCGTGCCTTTTACCCTGCATGTATGGATGCTCAAAAAATGTTCCCTGAGCTGGAAAAGAACTTCTGTATACTAAAAGGAGATTTTTTTAAACAAGCTTTAGGGAGAGGAAGAGCAAATTAAACATTATTCTCACTTTGTTGGCTTCAGTAAGCACTATTTTCAAGTACTAATGGCTCTTATTGAAACAATCATCAGTTAATTAAATGCATTATAAGAGTGAAAAGATCCCAAACATGATTATGGATCTCATTTAAGAAACTATAATGTGATATTAAATTTAACATATTTAACATGTATTGGACTACCTGCCATCTGGGGGGGGGGCATAAGGGGAAGGAGGGGGAATTTGGAACAGAAAGTTTTGCAAAGGTCAGTGTTGAAAGATTATTTATGCATATGTTTGTAAATAAAAAGCTTCAATAAAAATAATAATAAAAAGAAAAAAAAGAAACTATAATGTGATGCAATCAGTAAAGTGTAATCTGAAAAGAGGGGCATCGGCTGGACCTTGCCATCTACAAGGACTCTGTTTACCTTAGATTCTGCATTGAATCTTTTGCATGGTATTCTTTGTGATATCTTATTAAACAAGTGTTTTCTTTTCTTTTTTTTTCTTTATGGGGGAAAAGGGAGAGAAGTAAGGGGAGTAGTTACCAGAGAGAAGGAAGGCTAAAATGACTTTTAAAGGATTACCCAGAGACTTTAGAGTACCAGCTGGAATCAGGAAGACCAAAGTTCAAATACAGCATCAGATTCTTTTTTTATTAATACTTTTTATTTGCAAAACATATGTATGGGTAATTCCTAAACATTAACCCTTACAAAGCTTCCTGTTACAAATTTTTCCCCCCTACTCCCCACCCCTCCCCTAGATGGCAGGATATCCACTACATGATAATTATGTTAGAATACTTAAGAAATCGAATATATGTATAGTTATTGCCACACATCATTTTTTGTGCAGGAGAAATCATATCTACAAGAAAGAATAATCTGATAAAGGAAATACAATGCAAGCAAACCTCAATAGAGAACATGAAAATGTTATGTTGTGGTCCACATTTCACATCCCTCTCTCTGGGTGTATATGGCTCTCTTCACCGAACAATTGGAACTGGTTTGAAGCATTTCATTGTTGAAGAGAGTCACAGCATCAGATTCTTATTAGCAGTATGACCCTGGTCAAGTCACTTAACTCTGTTTGCCTCAGTTTCCTCATACATAAAATGAGCTAGAAAAGGAAATGACGACCCACTCATTGTCAAGAAAACCCTAAATGGGGTTACAGAGAGAGTTGGACATGGCTGATGAAAACTGAATAGAGACTTTAATTCATTCTGACACCTCCTTTGGCTCTCCTCCTGACTTCTCTGGGTCTTTCCTTACAGCATTCTCATTCTAGATTAGATCTCTGTTCCCCATCTCTTGATTAGTGAATGTCACTAACTTCCATTAGAGGAAGTACCTAAGCCAGTTACATTCACTCTTCTCTTAGCTCCAAACCTAACTTTTCCCACTTCTCCACTTTGCCCCACATTTTCAGTTTTAACAGTTCCCTTTTATATGTTATGTTCCCCCATGAGAATATAAGCTCTTTGAGGACAGGAACTTGTTCTTTTTGTTTATATATATATATATTTATGGTATTTACCATAATGGATAGCACATACCGAGATCTTAATAAATATTTTGTTCATCTATGTTTGTCTATTAAGGCAGGTGAAGGTGATATGAGAAGTTCAGGGAAGATTAGCACCTCTAAGTGTGAGAACTTGACAAATTCTTTTTGGGGCTACTCATCAACCTTCAGTGTCTATCTGTCACCCACACAGTGGTGGCTCCAAGAAGCTGTAGCAAACACAGTGATCACACTCTGGGCAAACAGACTAAGCCAGGTTGAGGGTAACCCATCAGTGAATTAGAGGAATGTCTATCCCAAACATAAGAAGATTTGCCCCAGCAGAATGGGGAGAGAAGAACAATTTGCTCCAACAGCCATGAAAGTGGTTAAAGCAGATGCCGTGTAGCACTTAGCATTTGTTCAAGCATTGAAATTGTCAAGGTCATCCACTGCATTCTGGGCCATCCCCGGTCATCCTGACTTTTGTCCTCCCACTAGACTTTGATGACTAGAAAAAAAGAATGAAGTTGGTGGCTTTACAGAGCTCTGCCTCACTTAAATTCAATTCATATATAAATCAATACATCATCTATCACATTATAATGTAATCGGTCCTCTTCAATAACAAGTCAGTTGGGCAGTGATATGAATAGAATTCTGTAACTGAAATCAGGACTATAGCTTCAAATCCTTCCTCAGACATTACCTATGTGACCCTGGGCAATTCATTAAATTTTACTTGGTTTCAGTTTTCTCATCTATAAAATGGAGATAAAAATAGCAGTTACCTCACATTGTTGTATCAAATAGGATAATATAGTTGTAGTATATGAGCAAATCTTAAAGTACTAGAAAGAAACTAAATATTAATTTTATTCCATTCTTGTCCTCTTCTAGTTGACTTTATAACAGTTGATATTATAAGATTATGATCTATCTAGTTGATATTATAAGAGAGACACTGTATACTGTTCTATTTAACCTCTTTTACAGTATTATATTCAGTTCTAAATACTACAGAATGAGGCAGCTAGGTGACACGTTTTTGGAGTACTGGCCCTGAGATCAGGAGGTCCTGAGTTCATATTCAGTCTCAGATATTTAGCAGTTGTGTGACTCTAAACAAGTCACTTAACCACCTCCCCACTCAAAAAAAAATACCATGGTTTAAAATGGATACTAATAAGCTGGGGAGAATTCAAATGAAAACCACCAGGATCACAAAGAGCCTTGAGTTCATGATATATGAATACTGGTTGAAAGAACTATGCCTTGAAAATAGGGGTAGGCCATGTTAATTGTTTTCAAATACTTGAAGGATACTAATATGATGTAGTTAATTTGACTCCAGAGGACAGAAATTGAAACCATAAGAGAAATCTGCAAAGAGATCAGTTTAGGTTTTAACATCAGGAAAAACTTAGTAGTAGAGCTATCTAAAAGTAGAGGATGCTGCCTTAAAAGGTTGTGGGATCCTCCTTCCTAAGAGATCCTCAAGCAAAGACAGGAATAATATTTATTAGATATATTCTAATGGGGATTCCTTCACTTAGTCATAAAGGCATCTTACCACTCTCAAATTCTGCAATTCTAAGATTTTTTCTTGTGCCAAAATTAGTGTGTAACTGTTAGACCCCCTCTGCTCTGTGATTACTCTGTTACTGTTTACTGAAGCATTAACTTGCTAATGATTTGCTATCCTTCTAAATATCCTTACCCCCTGAAAGATAAAGAAGAAACAGAGAACCTTATCTCTCTTTCTTACATCATACTCACCAAAAAACATCTTCATTCTCTCCGTGTATTTTCTTACTACCTCTAGTCAATTAATGATGACAATTTTTGCTAACCATGGTAATAAGATTGAGAAATGTAGTAGGTAGAAACTAGTAAGCTGCATTCAGTAGCTGTTGAATAGAAACACACACACACACACCCTTTTATCTATTTTTTTCTTTATTCTTCATTCATTCTTTAAAGGGTAATGAAAAAAATTTCTTTAATCCTTTATGGCTCCCTAGATTTATTTATTTTTACTGATAAGTAAACAAAGAATAAACCTTGAACCCCATAAAGTTCAAATCAAATGTTACAGCCACACATCATTAAAATATTATTTACAAAGTTAATAGAAGAGAACATAAAGAAAATAGAATTGACATTTCATACATTTCCCCTACATCCTGGAAAGAAAAGGGGATTCTGGGAAAGAAATAACAGAAAGACCCAAAGAAGTAAAGGAAAATGTGTTACTGGCTTTTATTTTTAAGAAAATGGCCAAAATTCTGATATCTAGAAACTAGTCATTTAAATTTCTTTCTCTCTCAGACTGCTCTGGTGTGTATGGAAAAATCAAATGGAGGTAAGGAAAAGGTAAGAGAGAACAGACAAAAGAATGAAAAATATGAAAGCAGGCTCCTATAAACTATATAAATTTAGAGTTGAGATGACCCTCTCAATTGTATCAGTAAAGAAATGTTAAGTTCAGAGATGGCAGGATCCTAGATAATACAGCTAGAAAGGATCTCAGAGATCACCTAGTCAAAGCCCCTCATTTTATAGATGAGGATAGATGCCCAGAGTGGCAAAATTCCTTGCCCAAAGTCACACAGATGTTAAATAAAAGATGAATACTTTAGATCCAGATCTTTAGAGAGCAAATCCAATATATATTGGATTTCCACAATATATTGATGATATATTTGTCAGTATATGAATTTGAAACAAATATATTCTCTACACAGTGGCCTTATATTATAAATTTAACAAGATTTAGTTGCTCATGTTCACTCTCTCTTTCACTTTCTCTCTCTCTCTTTGTCTCTCTCTTCTTCTCTCTCCCTTTTCCTTTCTGTATATGTCAGTCTCTATCTCTTTCTCTGTCTGTCCTTCTCTATCTGTCCATATCTCTTTATTTCTTTCTCTGTGTCTTTCAGCTCACTTTCCCAATATCATCCCATGCTAGATGCCAGTAGTTTGGGTACAATGGTTATTGCAATTATTCTCAAGCTTCTAAAGATAACTGGGAGGGGGGCAATTCCTTTTAAGACTTGAACTTCTGAGCTTCAACCAGTATGCTTTGTGTTAAATCAGTCAGCTGACTCAATTCTTAACAAAAGCATTTAATTAAATGCAAAACAAGAACAATAACTACAGAAAATTCTATTATCAACCTGGGAAGAGTTTTCCCACAAATGTATGCAGCATTTGTGAGAAAAGGGAACACAAACATAAAGTGCCATATAATAGGGAACTACATGGCACAGTGGATAGAGTGTTACTTGAAATCATGAAGACATGAGTTCTATTACCATGTGAGTTCAGATGAACTCAAGAGATGAATTCAGGTTATCATCTTGCATAAATTATTTAAATTCTCTTAGACTCAGCTTCCTCATCTGTAAAATTGGGATTAAAAACAGAAACTTCATAAGAATGTTATGAGGATAATATAGGGATAGTATCTTGTGAATCTTCAAGAGCTATAAATACAAATGCTAGATATTATTATCAATGAGGTTCAAATGATAGCAGAGAAAGTCATAAGTCTATAACTATAGGTCTTTATATAATTTTTCAGATACTATTTCCACAACATTTACTGATGGGCATGTCAGTCTGAGTTAGATTGGTGATTCTTCTGATAAATTGAATTGCTCTGCTGAAAAGCTAGGTTATTTCACTACTGCTTAACTATTGTGACAGGATACTCAGTTGCTACAAGTACAGGCTGCCATTAAATATGGCTACTTTTCTCCTGGGCCAGATTGGTTTGTCACTGGACCATCCTACCATTTGACTGAGTCAGGCCATTTCAGTTCAAGGAAGTGCTGTGCTTTCTGGTTTTATTTTTATTTTTTCAGAAATGGCAGAGACCTTTGTCTGGAATGAGCTCTTTTCATTTTGCTCCTATGGGTGGGCTCTGGGGATTTCTACCTCCCGGAAAATAGATCACTATGGAGAGAAACATATTCTCTCCTTTACCAGGTTGTAAGATCTTTCCTGGTTCAGAACTGCTCAATGAGGAGCTTTATCCTGTTTTATAGTGATAATCAATACACTTACTAAATCTTCAATTTTATAGACTAAACCATACCCAGACAATGTGCATTTGTACAAAAAATATAAAACAATTTTAGGATTTGGTCATATGCAAATAGCAAATAAGACATGGAGGCAGCTTTAGACTTAAAAGTATACTGTCTCTATGGGTTAACTTTTATTTATTTTTAAACTGGCTCTCACATTTATCTTTGTCATTGACTCTTTCAATCAGCAGAACTGTCTGTCTAGAAGGGCCATACCTTTCCATTTGAATGGGTCATTTGTTTAATAGAAATATCTAATGTGTCTCTAATCCCAGATCTCCATTAAAGGAAAAAAGAAATATAAACCATTAACTGGTGAATATGAGTTGCCAATCCAGATAAATTAAAGCCTCAAAGTAGAAATCAGAAGCTAAATAATCCAGATTTCATTTTATTGCACAAACATAAAGGGATAAATAAAAAAGGTATATGTATATATTTATCTATATATGCATATATTTATCTACATCTACATGTATGCATTTGAATAAAATGTTTTAGAAGAGAAGAATAAGAATATTACTCAAAAATCATGGGTTCCTGAACTTTTCTGTTTTTCTTTAGTTCACAACTGAGAAAACAGGTAATAGAGGAAAAGCAAAAACAATTTTTCAAAACATGAAAAGTGTTCACTGTAAATCCACTGAGTATTCTTAAAAGAGAACTTATAAAATTCTGAAGAGAACCATTTAGGCAAAATTAGATATATAGATTGGGGAATAGTTGAACATGTATGTATATAAAGCACTTTGCAAACATTAAAAGCCTATGTAGCTGTCAGTTTTTTTAAAAACAACAATCTTGCATTATCAAAATTATTGATCCTGATAAATATGACGCTATATTTCAGGATCTCCCAGCTCTCTGTCTATTTTTACAGAGAGGTAACAAACCACCAAGATGCTTTTAAATTACATTATTCATATCATATATAGATGAGATAGGAAGTGATTATGCCATTAAAAATGACAAACATGAAGAATTTGAAGAAACATGGGAAAATTTATGTGAAACTAGAATAGAAAAAGCAAAACCAGTAGCATATACAAAATGAAATATAATAAATGGAAAAATACACTAAAAGGAAACCAAAGTCTCAGTAAGTAATAAATCACCTGCATCTTGGAAAAAATGAAATATATTTCTTCTCACAGGAAGATTGGAGACTATGAACCCAAAATTTTACATAGGCTGTCAGTCACTGTTTGAATTGTTTTTGTTTGGTTTTGTGACTTGTTATTATAAGTGAGTTTAATGCTTGATAGGGTAAGTGGAACATTATAAAATTACTATATACAAAGATTGTTGTTCACGTTTCATCCTATTTAACTCAGTAACCCCAATTTGGAGTTTTTTTTTTTCCCTTGGCAGAGATACTAGAATAGTTTGCCATTTCCTTTTCCATATCACTTTCCAGATGAGGAAACTCAGGCAAATACGGTTAAATGATTAGGCTACAGATGTTAAGTGTCTAAGGTCAGATTTAAACTCAGAAATTCACTGTACCACCTAGCTGACCCAGATATACAAAGCAAAGACACATAAATCTAGGGGAATACCACACAAAAATCTTTAAATTATATTTTGTTTGTGAGAGAAGATACAACTCTTATAAATTATTCTTCTTTCCCATTACTAGAAACAAACAAAATACTCTAATTTCCACAGATCTGTCTCCAGAAATAGTTATGAGTATAACACTGCTGAAAAAAAGTGAGGGAAAAAAGAAAGCAGACATTAAGATTATTGATTTTTTTACGTGTTCCTAGGTTATGTGAAGAACAATCACTTACACTCATACATTCCCATCTGTGTAATGAGTGTCTTCAAGATATGACTAAAGTGTAGCCAGTTACATTTTTAAAACCATGGTAAATTCTGACTGGCAACAAAAGGCTAGACTGCAAACACTTCTTAGCTATGTGCTCTGGGCAATTCATTTCATCTCTCTTAATTTCAGTTTCTGATTCTAAAAATTAATGGTAATAATAGCACCTAACTTAAAGGGTTATCAGGACTATCAAATAAGACAACATATATAAATAAATTATTAATATTATTTAGCATTATTATATGATTGAAATAATAATTAAACTTTTAAAGGAGCTGTTTTGTTCATTGGATTTTTCTTTCCATTTCACCAATCCTATTTTTTAAGTAACTGTTCTCTTTTTCCATTTCACCAATTCTATTTTTCAAGGATTTTCTTTCTTTTTCCATTTCACCAAATCTATTTTTTAAGAAGTGGTTTTCTTCAGTATATTTTTTTTCCCCATTTCACCAAATGTATTTTTTAGGGAATTGTTTTCTTCAGACAATTTCTGTTTCCTTTTACAAACTCTCCTGAAAAGCTTTCATTTCCTTTCCCCATTTTTCTTCAATCTCTCTATTAAAATCCTTTAATTCTTTCAAGAGATCCTTTTGAGTTGGAGACCAGTTCATATCCCTCCCTTGAGGCTTCATCTGGAGATTTTTTGCCTTTGTGTCCTCAGGGTTTGAGGTCTGTTCTTTCCTGTCTCCATAATAGTTATTTATGGTCAGAACTCTTCTGATTTTTTGCTCTTTTTTTAAAGGTTGAGGTCTACTCCTAGGCCTCAAGGGAAATTGTCCTGAACTTTCTCTATAGAGTGACAGGGGTTTCTCATAACCCTGGGATCAGTGCTAACTGGCTTCCTTCCCATGAGAGGTAAGTGTGCCCAAGTCCCATTTGTTATGCTGGGCTTCAGAAGCTCACTATTGCCTTCTGTAATTGCATTGGAAATCTCACAGCTAGTCTGCTGATTCATTGGTGTCTGAACCAGGACAGAATAGACAAAGCTGTTGCATTTTGGCTAAAAGCCTCCCACTGTATTCCCCATATGGAGCCTCTCCACACTGGGCAGCCCTGCACTGCACCTGTGTTGGCCCTTGTCACTCTCCTACTCCCCAACCCCCCCCACCCAATTGAGATATACCTTTCCTAAAATTTCCAAGATATCTTCTACTAGGAATTTTTCACACTACAAATATTTGTGGGTTTTGTCATTCCAAAATCCCTTCAGAGGCTTAATCTAGTGTTAATTCTGAGAAAAGCCAGGAAGAACTCAAACAAAGTCCTGTATACTCTCCACCATCTTGGCTCTGCCGCCAAACAGAATTCTCAAAAAAATAATTTTTTTTCATCTTTATTAAATAATAGCTTTTTATTTTCAAAATATACACAAAGATAGTTTTAAAATATTCATCCTTGCAAAACCTTGTGTCCCAAATTTTTCTCCCTCACTTCCCCTTACCCCTCCTCTAAACAGCAAATAATCCAATATATATGTTAAATTTATGCAATTCCTACAAGTTATTGCCCATTTGATAAATGGTCAAAGGATATGAACACACAATTTTCAAATAACAAAATTAAAATCATGTATAATTATATGAAAAAATGCTCTAAATCACTATTGGTTAGAGAAGTGCAAATTAAAACAACTCTGAGGTAGTACCTCACATTTCTCAGATTGGCTAAAATGACAGGAAAAGATAATGATAAATGTTGGAGGGGATGTGGGAAAACTGAGACATTAATGCATTGTTGGTGGAGTTGTGAAATGATCCAACTATTCTGGAGAACAATCTGGAACTATGCCCAAAGGGCTATAAACTGTGTGTATCCTTTGATCCAATAATGCCATTACTAGCTCTGTACCCCAAGGAAATCATAAAGGATGGAAAAGGACCCGTGCATGCAAAAATGTCTGTAGCAGCTCTTTTTGTGGTAGCAAAGAATCGAAAAAGGAGTGGATGTCCATCAGTTGGGAAATGGCTGAACTAGCTATGGTACATGAAGGTAAAGTAATATTATTGTTCTAAAAAAAATGATGAACAAGCTGATTATAGAAAGACCTAGAAAGATTTACATGAACTAATGCTGAGCGAAATGAGCAGAATACACTGTACACAATAATAGAAAGAATGTGTGGTATTAATCAACTATGAAAGGCTTAGTTCTTCTAAGTGATTCAGTGATACAAAGCAATCCCAATAAACTTTGAACAGAAAATACTATCTGCTTCCAGAAAAAGATCCAAGGAGACTAAATGTAAATCAATACATGCTATGTTCACTTCTTTTTTCTGTTTTTCAATTTCTCCCAGGGTTTTTCCCTTTTGCTTTGATTTTTCTCTCCCAACATAATTCATAAAGCAATGTATATTAAAAGTAAATAAATTTACAAAGAAAATGTGCGATTCTTCTATACTTATTTCCATGTTTTTCATGTTGTATAAGAAAATTCATATCAAAAAAAAGAAAAAAATGAGAAAGAAAATAAAAGGCAAGTAAACATCAACAAAGGTGAAAATACTATGTTGTGATCCACATTCAGTCCCTATAGTCCTCTTTCTGGATGTAGATGGCTTTCTCCATCACAAATCTGTTGGAATTGGCCTGAATCACTTCATTAAAAAAAAAAAGAGCCACACCCATCAGGCTTAATCATTATATAATCTTGTTTCTGTGTACATTAATATACTATTGGCAGAATTGTCAAATAATACAACCATTTTGGAAAGCAATTTGGAATTGTCCAAATAGAGTGACTAAAATGTCTGTCCCCTTTGAATTAAAGAGTTCATTACTGGGTTTATGTTCAATGATAAGAAAGAAGCCATAAATAAGAAGAAAATCTCCATATATACCAAAATATTTATAGGAGCACTTTTTTGTGATAGCTAAGAATTGAAAAAAAAGTAAATACCCATCAATTGGGGATGACTAAACAAATTGTGGTACACGAATATGAAGGAATACTACTGTTCTACAAAAAAAAAATGTTATGTATGATAAATACATAGAAAGATGGAAAGATCTGCATGTTATCTTTCAGAGTGAAATAAGCAGAGGCAAATTCATATGTACATACATGTACACACACATACATACATAGTAACTAAAACTGTATACATGAAAAGAATAGTTACAAACCCCCAAAATTAAAAAGAAATAAAAAGAAACAAAATTACAAAAATCAAACAGGGCTCAACTGAATACATATAAGTGGATACTCCCAATATACCTCTTACTAGTTATACTTTGCACATGATTTTGTATTTTTTTCAATAAATTGATCAGTTATGCTGATCTGTTTTTTCCTTCCTAAAAATACTCTACTAAATAATGTGGCTCTCTGGCAAGAAGGATATTTGTGGTTACTATGATGATGTAAGAAATAGAAGAAATTAATAAAAATTTTCTTTTTTTTCCTTTGTTTTTCTTTAAAATAGTCAGCAGTAAAGAGGATGCAAAGGTACAGAGACACAAGATGGCACATTGTTCTTACAGAAGAGTAATAGTGGTTGGGTATAAAACCAATACTAAATATTGAAGTCAGGTTGTTAGAGGAATTTGAAGGTGGAGTTTATTTTTGCTTATCCTACATGAAATAGGGTACCACTGGAATTTTTATTGAGCGAGACAGCAATATAGTCAGCTTGCTTCTTTAGGAATATCATTTTGCCAGCTATGTGGAAATTAGAGAGAAAAGACTAAATCAATGCATTAGAATTAATTGATAATGCATTCTACTATTCACTCCAGCAGAAAATAATATTTTAAATAGATCAATTTAAAAGATCTCTATTTTAACTGAATGTTCCCTTTTTGGTATTAATTTAGTTTAATAACAAATAATACTTTCAATTCCTAAGATAAGGATTTTATTTTCATTGTTAGTCCACATACATTATTAAACTTTTTCTTTTATGCATATAAAAGTGTACATGAGCCAATTTTATTTCTTACTCTCTACCATTTAACAAGATGGTAGATACAAATGGATAAATATTTAAGCTGTCAATTATTTCTTTTGAAGGATATAAGAACAAGGAATCCATGTAGTAATCACAACAGATTTTCACATCTCTTCATCTTCTATTTTGATACATTGTCTCTATCATATCCAAAGAGAAAGGTTTTTCTTTCATTGAGTTTTCAATAGCTCTGCTATCTTGTCCCTCAAGTAGGTCTTTGAAGGAAAGATTTAAATGATTACTAGAAAGAGACAGAGACAGAGACAGCCAGATCTTCAATGACCTACCATTCATGTCTATTCAGAGCTGAATGCTTTTTGTGTGAGGTAGATTAGATCTGGTGGTTACCTGGAATCCTGTGGAAGAGTTGATTATGTCCCTGGAAGGGTAGAATATTTTTAAAGATCACTTTGAAGTAAATATAGCCTAAATTAAATACCCCTCCTCATTTTCATATTATTTATTCAATTAAAAATAATATCCTCCATTTTTAAAGATATTTTAGATTACCAAATAATAATTATACCATTATCTATAAAATGATTTCTAATGTTTAACTGTTTATCACTTATTTCAGATTTGTCTATTCCACCTGTATGAATCTAGAAATCGCATGTATAGAATAAGTAAATTATTTTACCTCATAATACAACTGTTACATCTCATAACATGAACTTTGTTCCTATTGAGTATTTTGGCTATAAACAAAAAACACCATGGGCATGAAGGGTCAGTTAGATCTATCATTTCCCAAGTGTTTATTTGTTTGCCTTAGCAAGGAAAAGTGAGAGGGAAGAAAGTACCAGGTGAATAAGCAGGTTACTTTGTGATATTCTCTAAATAAATCTTTATGCTGGCATGACAAACTGGAGATATCCATAATGAACTCAGTTTTCCTGTGTTTGATGTAAGAACAGGTAACACCAGTACTCAGGTATTTGAAAAAGAGCTCTGGCACTGAAATCAAGCATGATCCATATCCTGCCTATGACACTTACTAGTTATATGGACTTGGACAACCCATCAATCAATAAAAATTGTTTATTAAGTATCAGTATACAGGTAGGTGGAATATTATGCTTGGAACTAAGAGGACCCATCTTTCTGGGTTCAAATCCATCTCAGACATTTACTAGTTGTATGTTTCTTTTTTTTTTCCTTTCAAGGCTATGAGTTTATTTTTTTTATATAAAGCTTTTTATTTACAAAAACATATGAGTGATTTTTCAACATTGACCTTTGCAAAAACTTTTTTCCCAAGCTTTTCCCCTGCGTGTGCTCTATAGCCCCGCCTTTGATGGCTTGTAATCTAATACATGCTAAATAGGATAAATTATATGACAAATACAATACATGTATACATTTTCTATACAGTTATCTTACTGCACAAGAAACACCAGATCTAGAAAGAGAAGAAGAAAAAAAACAACCTAAGAAGGAAAACAAAATGCATGGAAATATTCACAGAAAGCGTTAAAATGCTGTGTTGTAGTTCACACTCAGTTCCCACAGGCCTCTCTCTGGATGTATGTGACTATCTTCATCGCTGAAGAACTGGTTTGAATCACGTCATTGTTGAAGAGAACCATGTCCATCAAAATTGATCATCGTATAGTCTTGTTGCAGTGTATAATGTTCTCCCGGTTCTGCTGATTTCACTCAGCATCAGTTCATGCAAGTCTCTCCAATCCTCTCTGAAATCCTCCTGTTGGTCATTTCTTACAGAACAATAATATTCCATAACATTCATATACCATAATTTATTCAGCCATTCTCCAATTGATGGGCATCTTTTCAATTTCCAGTTTCTTGCCACTACAAAAAGGGCTGCCACAAATATTTTTGCACATGTGGGTCCCTTTCCCTCCTTTAAAATTTCTTTGGGATACAGCCCCAGTAGAAACACTGCTGGATCAAAGGGTATGCACTGTTTGATAACTTTTTGAGCATAGCTCCAAATTGCTCTCCAGAATGGTTGGATCCGTTCACAGTTCCACCAACAATGTATCAGTGTCCCAGTTTTCCCACATCCCCTCCAACAGTTATCATTATCATTTCCTGTCATTTTAGCCAATCTGACAGGTGTGTAGTGGTATCTCAGAGTTGTCTTAATTTGCATTTCTCTGATCAATAGTGACTTGGAGCACCTTTTCATGTGACTGGAAATAGTTTCAATTTCTTCGTCTGAAAATTGTCTGTTCATATCTTTTGACCATTTATCAATTGGAGAATGGCTTGAATTCTTATATATTTGAGTCAATTCTCGATATATTTTAGAAATGAGGCCTTAGTTGTATGTTTCTGAACAAGTCACTTACTCTCAGTTAACTTTGTCTCAGTTTTCTCATCTGTAAAATGAACTAGAGAAGGAAATGGCAAACTACTCCAATACCGTTGGTCAAAATAAATGAACTCACAAAGAGTAAAACATGACTGAAATAACTCAAGAACAGGCAACAAAAATATTTAACAAGTCATAATTTCTCTGAGATCGTTTCCTCATTTATAAAATGGGTAGAATAATACCTGGGCTATTAGCACCTTTAAAACATCAAAATGATATATGTGCGTTTTAAAAAGCAATTATCTAGTAATAATCTGGAAACAAAGGCAATGCCTATTGTGAATAGTTAAACATATCATGATAAATTAACATAATGGAATATTATTACATCATAAAAAGTAATTATGAAAAATTCATAGAAGTTTGAGAAGATATATGAGTAGAGGCAAAGTGAAGTAAGCAGAACCAGGAAAACAATATATACAGACTAAAACAGCAAAAAAAAAAAAAAAAAAAAGCCAAATGCTAAGTAATTATAATGACCACACTTTGCCCTAAAAAAAAGCATAGAAAATACACCTTTCTCTCTCTCTCTCTCTCTCTCTCTCTCTCTCTCTACATAGTAGATGTGAAAGAATATGGCTAAGAAATGCTACATATACTATAAGAGTACTTGATATATTGTTTGGTTTTGCTAAACTGATTTTTTTTTTCTTTTGCCTCTTTCTTTTTTAAAGAAAGAATTCTTGCTTACAGGGGATTGCTCCTTAGAAACATGAGTAAGAAGAGATCTGTTTGGAAATTAAAGTGGTATAAAAACTGAAAGTATTAATAAAAATTGAAATGCAATTCAAAACAATTAGCCCTTTTCAGTTACTATGTTTGTTTACACAACTACCAAAGTTGCTAAGTGCTAGAATGACTTAACTCTGTCCTGCCCTGAGCTGCTTATTGTTATGCAATTACAAAATGCAAAATGCATCCAAATAATGCATGATGCCTTTGCAAGGAAAAGAAGCATTTTTCCCCTCTGAAAACTGTATCAAATCTTCCTTCACTTTAATCACCAGGAGACCAGGGCACATTATGAAATCCCTTTCATAAATGGGTTTCTCAGTGACAAGATTCACTCCTATCCTGCAATCTATTATGGATTAAGGATGTACAAAAGAGATAAAAGAAATACATCTACTCTCAAGGAAAATATTTATCTCTACCTTACTTGTTTGTTTTCACTGATGAATATGATATAGTCATATAATAAATTACAATCATGAAACATAAGAGAATTTTAAAAATGAGTATCATTCAGAGGATAAAGAGAAAGACTCATAGTGGGCATGAATAAGTTATAACAACATCTGAATAAAGAATATAATTAAGGAAGTGTATATCAGAAAATAAAATAGAAAATAAAACATGTGGATCATCCAAATGCTTCACTGGTATCCTCTCAATGACAAAAAATAGCCAGGAAAAAGGGTCCAGCACACTGAGTTAACTATTTGGAATGAATTTATGGGAGGAAGGGCATGAATGAATAAAAGTTGGATGGTATGAAAAGGCATTGATGGCCTATAATTAGTATCACTGGCGAAATTATCCTAATTGATGAGATCATAGACCCATTTGATATGGTGTAGAAGAGATAGCTTATATGGACAATTTGAACTGTGTCTACACATAAAATAGCTCCCCAAAAGGGGAAATTTCAGTTATTTAAAAAATGTTTAGTCTAAAATAGCTCCCCAAAAGGGGAAATTTCAGTTATTTAAAAAATGTTTAGTCTACAAATACTAAACAATGAGCCTAGTAGTCTTTATCATTGATTTGACCATTTATTCCTCCTTAACAAATCGTTGAACACAGGAAGCTTTTTTTTTTTTTACTAAAGTCAATGAACCTTGGGTTGTTTAGACTTTTTTTCAGTCTCTAGAAACAACTTAAGTTTCAGTAGAAGAGATTAAGGTTAAGCAAAAGCTATATATATATACATAGAGAGAGAGAGAGAGAGAGAGAGAGAGAGAG
>JAJPUD010000315.1:344364-364416 GCA_023553655.1 Myrmecobius fasciatus
AGAGAGAGAGAGAGAGAGAGAGAGAGAGAGAGGTGAACAGTGTTAATTGCTGAAATGAACAACTGAAGGAAGTTTTTCTTTGTTTTTCCCAAGGATAGATTTGAATGGAGAAAAGAAAATACTTATATGTAAAGTATAGAAGAGTGGGAAGAAAGCAGATAAAGTATTCTTATCCTGATGAAACTTTACCTCCCTGTATCATATGAATGCTGTGAATATTCACATTCATTTGGCACTTTAAAGTTTCAAGACTTTGTGCTCCAAATGAAATATATCTCAAGTCAATAAACATTTATTAAGTACTTACTATATGTCAGAGCCCACACTCAACACTAGGGACTAGAAAAGTGACTTTCATTGTTTTTAAAGTGAAATGATACTTAAATAATTAACATTCCTGTCTTAAAGGTGCTCACAATCTAATGGGGCAGAAAACATGCAAAGAGATATATACTAACAAAATAAGTAGGGCAGATAGGTGGTGCATTGGATACAGTTCAGAGCCTGGAGTCAGGAAGGTGAATTCAAATCCAATCTCAAATACTAATTGTGTGACCTTGCATAAGTCACTTCACTCTGTTTACCTCAGTTTCCTCATCTGTTAAATGAGCTAGAGAAGGAAATGGCAAACCCTTCCAGTGTCTTTGCTAAGAAAACCCCAAATGAAGTCATAAAGACTCAGGTACAACTGAACAAGATATGTATGTATATGTGAATATGTATGTGTACACATATAGATATACATTTCATACATATATACATAATAACTTAGAAGTAATCTCAAAGGGAAAAAATTAATGGTGGGAAAGACTTCTTAAAAGAGATGGGAATTTTAGCTGAAAGTTGAAAGAAGTCAAAGAAACCAGGAGGAAGAGGTGAGAAGGGAGAGAATTTTAGGCATGGGGAATAATAGCCAATGAAAATGCCCAGAGTTGAGGATGGTATGTCTTGTTCAAGGAACAACACTGAGACCAGTGTCAGTAGATTATAGAGTATATGAAGGGAAGTAAAGGTTACAAATGGAAAGATAGAACACATGATAACTATCATATCACTTCAAAAATAATGAGCCTAAAAATTAGAGCAACGCTTAGTATGATGGAGAGAGACCCAGAATCAAAAGACAAAAAAATAGCTATGAGATCTGTCCACAGTCTCACAATTAGGTTCTGTGATCAGAATCTGTAACTAGACTGTATATAAATTGCATATAGAGGCTCAATACTACCACATGATAACCAATCTTCACTTCACTTTGTGACCAGTAGACCTGATTTTTTCAGGGTAGTGACCTGGCTGAGCTCATTTCTGAGATGAGGAGTTATTTATAGTTAATAGAACTCTGTTTATTAATATAATATTTTAAATGGTGTTGTTAGATATGTAATGTGTAACCAAAGCATGTGATACTACTAAACTAGACCCCATCTAGTTCTACATCTAAAATATATAAAGTCCATCCAGTACAACCTCATTTTACGAAGACCCCAAAAGTTAAGTGAAGAGCTCACTGTCAAAAAGGTAGGAAATATCAGTAGTGAGATTATTATTACAATTATTATGATTCCAGAGCCAGTTACTTCTGCTTTACTTCTCCCTTCTGTGAAATGACAGGTATACTTCATCAAAGTCATTATTGATCCCTGCATTAATAGTTTGTTTCTCCAGATGAACTTTAAAATAATTTTCTATTTCTATAAAGGAATCCCTTGGTAATTTGAGATATATAACATTATCTATAAATAATTTCAGCAGTATCAGCATTTTTAGGATATCAACATGACCCAGACAATTATTGCTACAGTTATTTCTCTTTGTGTATGTGAAGTGTGTTTGTGCTTGTTTTTAAAGAGGCATAAAATATAGCATAAAGCAAATCATTTTTATAACTCTTTGTCCTTGACTTAAAAAATGTTATTAATGTCTTTTGTTGTTATATCATAGAAATGTCTAGATATAAATCAGTGACCATCAATCCCATCCTTTTTACAACAAGAAGACATTAAGCAAGATCAAACTTCTGATAGGACATTCAACATTATCCATGTATGATCTTCCAAATTCTAAGGAGAGGGGAAAGTTATCATTTATCATATGTTTTCAGGGACCAAGAACAGACATTTATTTAGTTTCCAGTTGCGTCCAACTGTTTGCGACCACCCTTTGGGGTTTTCTTGACAAAGATACCAAAGTGGTTTGCCATTTTCTCTTCCAGAATATTTTACAAATGAGGAAACTGAGGCAAACAGGATAAAGTAATTTGCCTAGTGACACATCTAGGAAGTGTATGAGGTTGGATTTGAACTCAGGAAGTCTTCCTAAAAGCCCTACATTCTTTCCACTGTACCACTTAGCAGTCCCAGACTGAACATTACAGTTGCTCAGAGTTTGGTCTTTTTTTTTTTGGTGTCATTATGTTATTATGATCACTTTATACATTTTCTCCTCATTTTCCTCTTTCACTACCTTTCAATTCACGAATGCCTCATCACATTTCTCTGAAATTTTCAACTTTGCAATCATTTTTTACAATTGATAATATTCCATTCTAATTATGTATTACAATTTATTCAGCCATTACTCAACAAAGGAAAACCCTTATTTCTCATTTTTGCTTTTTACAACAAAAAAAAAGTGTCACTAACATTTAAATAAATTCTTTTCTGCAAAATACACTTACATAAATTTAAGCAACATGCTTTGTGTTGCCAATCAGGGATTTGCAATCTTATCTTTGGGCCTATCTTTGTTCTAAAACATCTATAAATTTGTAATTACAGGAGACCATTGAGACTATAAAAAGCGAAGCAACTAAATGCATCAGTGTATGAGCAGTGCACCCAATTATAAGAAGTGGAACAAATGAATAATCCAAAGGCAAGTGGTATGGAACACACACACACACACACACACACACACACACAGAGCTGTAGAGTGTTTTAAGAAATCCCACACTCAGAGATCTTATAATAACCTTCTGGAAAACTGTTGCTAACTGCTCTTGATCACAATAAGAATACCAATAAGTAATACCCTACTGAATATGACAAGTAAGACTTTAGTAAATCTTTCACATGACATGTGCTGAATTGTGACCACTTTATACTCTGGGTGGCATTACTTAACAGTGCTTTATGATAAAAGAGTAATTCTGATCCCAGGAAATACCAGAATTCTCTGTCACTCCATCCTCCTTTCCAATTTCATGAAGATTTTCTTAAGATCACCCTGCCATCTGTCACAGAAGCAAGTAGATAAATAGGATATGTATGGCATGCAAATGAGTTCCAGATAAGCATCTTGACCAAGACCATGAAAATTTGACCCTCTTGGGTTTCCATTCGGTAACAATTTTGAGCAAAACCTAAAATTGTATATGAAAGAATATGAACACCTTATAATTAATTTCCTTTCAAATGACAACTGAAAAAAAAAAATCCCAACCTTTAGTTAACCCAGATTTCTGTGCAATTCAAGAATGGAAATTAGTTTACAAAAATTTAAAAAGACAAACCTTAAAGAAATTTTTGGAGATTGTAGCATAGTTTTTGTTTTTGTGATAAACGTCTATTCTAGATAAGTTCCTTCATGTTTTTGGTTTGGGCCTGTGTGACCGTGACAGTAAGCACATATTGATTTTTAATGAACCCACGGCAAATCTGATACTCATTTGGCCTTGAATGTGTTATGACATGCAAATACATCTGCTTATACTTTTTTTAAAAATCCATGATTCTATCAATATTTGACTTCCTTAGAAGAAGAGATCTTAGCTTTCTCCATTCTTTACTAGACAGTCTTCATGAATGTCTGTGGTTAAAGAAATAGGTAGTATGATGGCTAGAGTGTAAGGCTTAGGAGTTAGGAAAAGCAGAATTCAAATTCTGCCTTAGCCACTTACTAACTCTATGACCCTGTAAGTCAAGTTATTCAAGCCTTCTCAGATTTTGTTTCCAAATCTATGAAATGGGGATAATAAAATTTACTCCCTTACAGGATTGTAGTGAGAATAGAATGACATGTCAAATGCTTTCTAAACCTTAAAGTACTAAGAAATTGCTAACAATTATCATTATTTTCAAAATCTCCTAATAGTCAACTCTCTCATAATGAGTCTTGCTATCCTTAGCTAAGTAAATTACTTCTCAGGGATCTCCACTCCAAAAATCAAAGCCTTCCTAACTTAGTAAACACTCCAGGGACTTATGCTCCATTAACATAGTCTTCAAGAGCACAGTTTCACCTCACATTGCAGTTAAGATGCTTAGAATAGGACATTAATGGATACCTTATAAATATTTTTCAAAAAGTCAAAAAAAATTTCTAAAAAGGATGCCTTAAAGAAACTCTATTAAAGAAAATTTATATTTGTTCTAAAATTTCATTAGTATATTTTGCTTTTATACCACTTTTATTTTATATATAATATATATATATATATTCTACCTTTCCCCTGTTCAGTGAATCAACTCATAAAAAATATAAAAAAGAAGAGAAAAGAATAAGCAACATATCATCTGTGTCTAATAGTATGTGTAATATCTCATACCCATAGTCTCTGCATGCTCAAACCTCACATGGAAAGAGGTTTATTTTTCATATCTTCTCTGTGATCATATTGGGTCATTATATTTATCCAGTATTTATGTTTATGTTGTTTCTGTGGACTTTTAAATAGTCATTGTATGTATTATTTTCTTTGTCCTGATTCCTTCATTCTTTATGCATATCCATACTTCTCAGAACTCTTCAAATCTAATGTTTCTTATGGTAAATTATATTTTATTATATTCACATTCCACAGTTTAGCCATTCCCAAACTAGAGGGGATTTATTTTGATTCCAGCTCTTTTAATCATAAAAGGTCCATCAAGTTACCATCATTACCACACACCCCCCACTCATTAAACTCCCATATCTCCCTATTATATCCAGAATCAAATACAAAACTTGTTTGGTATTCATGACCCTTCATATTCTAGCTCCTCCTATCTTTGTAGTCTTTTTATACTTTACTCCCTGCCAATATGCTTCAATCCAGTGACAATTGCCTGGCTGTTCTACAAACAAAACTCTCTATCTCTTGGCTCCAAGTATTTTCTCTGACTGTCCCTCATTCCTGGAATGCTCACCCTTTTGATCTCTACCTGCTGGTTTCCTTCAAGTCTTAACTAAAATGTGACCTTCAACATTAAGCCTTCCTTAACCCCTCTTAATTCTACCCCCCTCTGTTAATTATTTTCTATTCATCATATATCTACATATATGTGTTATACATATATATGTACATATTTGTCTCCTCCATTAGATTGTGAACACATTAAATTCAGGAACTTTTGCCCTTTTTTTGCATCTCTAATACTTAGCACAATGCCCAGCACATAGTAGGTGCTTAATAAATGCTTAATGATTGACTGACTAAATATTTTGGCGTATTAGGGATCTTTTTATCTTTGACTTTCTTGAGAGGTTACCTAGCAGTGACACTCCATCTCTTAGCTCCAAGCATTTTCTCTGTCCGTCATGCTTAGAATGTTCTTACTTCTTATTTCCAACTTCTTGCTTCCTTCAGGCCTAAAAATATGGACATTTTAATTATTTTTCAGCATAATTCCAAATTGGTTTACTTAATGGCTGGTCAATTCACAGTTCCATAAATAATGTATTAATGTGCCTCTTTCTCCACAATATATCTGACATTATTTTTTTAAAAAATCTTTTGGTATCTTTGTCAATTTTCTGAATGTAAGGCAAAACATCAGAGATTTTTTGAAATTCACTTTTTTTTTTGCTAAGGCAATTGGGGTTAAATGACTTCCCCAGAGTCACACAGATAGGAAGTGTTAAGTGCCTAAGGCTAGATTCAAACTCAGGTCCTCCTAACTTCAAATCTGGTGCTCTATTCACTGTACCATCTAGCTGCCCTCCAAAATTCACTTTTATTTTTGGAGACTTAAAGCTACTTTCATATCATTGTCAAGAGTTTGCAGTTCTTATTTAAAGAATCGTTTGAACATATGTTAACCACTTATCTGTTAAGGAAAGTTTTTTAATCTTACATATTCTTATATATCTTAGATGTTGGACTTTCATTAGAGATATTTGATGGAAAACTTTTTGTTCTTAATAGGCAATGCTTTCCTATCTTATCTGCAATGATTTTATTAATACAAAAGCTTTCCAAATTCACATAATTAATATTATATATTTAAACTTTTTTGATCACCTCTATCTCTTGTCTGGTCAAGAATTTTTCATTAGTCAAAGCTATGGAAGATACCTTATTTGTTTCAAATTTTTAAAGAGAAATTTTTAATATTCAAGCCATATTTTCATTTTTGGTTTGCTAAAACATATGGTGAAAGATACTCATATATACCTAGTTTTTGCCAAACTGTTTTTCAGTTTTCCCAAAAGTTCTTGTAAAATAGGAAATTTATCAAGCCATTCTCCAATTGATAAATGGTCAAAGGATATGAACAATTTTCTGATAATGAAACTAAAACTATTTCTAGTCATATGAAAAGGTGCTCCAAATCACTACTGATCAGAGAAATGCAAATTAAAACAACTCTGAGATACCACTACATACACCTCAGATTGGTTAAGATGACTGGAAAAGATAATGACGAATGTTGGAGGGGATGTGGGAAAACTGGGATACTAATACATTGTTGGTGGAATTGTGAACAGATCCAACCATTCTGGAGAGCAATTTGGAGCCATGCTCAAAAAGTTATCAAACTGTGCATACCCTTTGACCCAGCAGTGTTTCTATTGGGCCTATATCCCAAAGAGATCTTAAAGGAGGGAAAGGACCCCACATGTGCAAGAATGTTTGTGGCAGCCCTTTTTGTAGTGGCTAGAAACTGGAAATTGAAAAGATGCCCATCAATTGGAGAATGGCTGAATAAATTATGGTATATGAATGTCATGGAATATTATTGTTCTGTAAGAAACGACCAGCAGGATGATTTCAGAGAGGCCTGGAGAGACTTGCATGAACTGATGCTAAGTGAAATGAGCAGAACCAGGAGATCATTATACACGGCAACAACAAGACTATATGATGATCAGTTCTGATAAACATGGTTCTTTTCAACAATGAGAGGTTTCAAACAAGTTCCAATTGTTCAGTGATGAAGAAAGCCATGTATACCCAGGGAGAGGCCTGTGGGATCTGAGTGTGGATCATAACATAACATTTTCATGCTCTCTATTGATGTTTGCTTGCATTATGTTTCCCTTCTCAGATTTTTTTTCTTGTAGATCCAATTTTTCTTGTACAGTAAGATAACTGTATAAATATGTATACACATTCAATTTGTCAAGTATTTTAACATAATTAACATGTATTAGACTTCCTGCCATCTAGGGGAGGGGCTGGGGGAAGGAGGGAAACATTTGTAACAGAAAGCTTTGCAAGGGTCGATGTTGAAAAATTACCCATGCATATGTTTTGCAAGTAAAAAGCTTTAATAAAAAAAATAAAATAAAAACAGGGAATTTATCCAAGTAATTTATTTCCTTGGTCTTATATAACATGGAGGTTTTTAGTTTGATTAGTTGTTCTTTCTTGCCTAATGTGTTCCATTATTCTACCTTTCCATTTTTAAAATCAGTGCCAAATAATTTTAGCCTTTTCTTATAAAAATAATTTGTCTAGAAATGTTATTATCATTTCATTATTATTTTGCTTCCATTATTTCCTATGAGATTCTAACCATTTGTTCCTGTAAAACAAATTTAATGTTACATATTAAATATATTCTCTAAATTATAATAATATAACTACCTCCTTGGTGATTTGATTTGCAAATCTTTAAGTTAATGTATGTAACACTGTCATTTTTATTATATTAGTGCAACCCAACTGTGAATAATAGATATCCTTTCAATTAATTATCATTCTTCATTTCTCTATTGAGTGTTTTAGTGTTTTGTAAATGTATTTCTATATTTCAGTGTTTTTCTAAAGGGAAAAGATCTCATATGATATATTGTAAAAGGAAAACTTGATAAACACAGTGTTTTATTTGTAGTAGTGGCTTAAATACTTATTTCATTTCGTTTCATTCAATCAGAAAAAGATAAATAACACTGAACTTTGAGAGAAATTTCTTTGTGCAGCTTGAAAAAGAACTCACAATTTTTTCAAAAAACACTTGCCTTTTTACTTAATCTAGTAAAAATACTTTTGTCAAAGTAAGATGTACTCAAAGACCATCTGTAAATTATTCCATATTTTTCTTCTCATTTTGGTATTTGAGACACTTTAGGTGAAAAAAACAAGTTCAATTTCTACTATCAGCAGGCACATGGGTATTTAGTATTCCACCTTTTGATTGTTCCCTATTCTTTCACTTGTGTTTACAGATGAAATAAGACCCAGGTTGTTGGCCCTCCAGTGAGCTTAACTGACTCCCTGGGCATTCACATAAAGTAAGCAAATGGAATGGAAACATGGTGTTATTAAGAATATTGTTTCCCTGCTTTTTGACCATTTTAAATCTCTTCCAGCCCTATCAGATGCCTGATGACTTTGTGGCTGCCAGTTCTCTAGGACATATCGTAATTCGAGGTTTGTTTGCAGTTTATAATAAAATGATGCATTCAGAAGAATATCCCAGAAGACCAGAAAGTCAAACTTGTGAGGGGTAAGTAATGCTACAAACATCACATATTAGGTATCAGGATTTGACCATGGAAGCCAATCATGTAAATTGTTCTGTTTTACTCCTGTTGCCATCTAAATAACTCTCATAAAATTGAAATCCATGAAGGACTTGATTTTAATGTTACATATGGTTGGTTAGCTGTATATAGCTAGTGAATCAGTGAGAAACATTTACTGCTACAGAAGTTCAGTGAATCCTCCAAAGTTGGGAAACATTTATACTTTTGATTAATTTTTTGGATTTTATTGAGCAAATGTTTTGAAAGGCTAAGAAGATGAATGAGAAGATATAACAGCCCATCCCACACTACAAGAGTATAAAGCAAATTTGGGTGTTTCAATTATTCATCTGTTATTGTATTAGCACAGGTGGTTAAGCAGTGCATATTTTTTAATCATTTCTCAAAAGAAGATTTCAAACTTGTAGTTAATAGTAAGTCACCAAAGGTGAATATGAATATGAATAATGGCAATTAGTCTGGCAGTAGTATGTATATATAAATGGAGACAGTAAGGAATGAGAATGGGAAGACGTGAAAAGAAAGCAGTAGAGAGACCTGGTAAGTAGAATCTCAATTCAGGGGAAGCATTAGGAATGGAAAGAAAGGAATTAGTACAAGAGATGCTACAGAGAATTGGAGACTCCTTGAACAAGAGAGATGAGGGATATTAAAAAATTAAACATAATATCAAGGTTTCAAACATGAGAGCCCGAGTGAATGATTATGCTACAAACTTAAGGAGTGAAATCAGAAGGGGAAACTATGTGTTAAGAAGGAAACTCATTTTGGGACATGATGAAACTGAGGTACAACTGGAGAAGTCTCATACGTGGTTGGTGTTGTGGGCCTTGTCTCAGAAGAAATTTTGGGGGCTGGAATCTTTTACATAGTTGTAATGGTTAAAGCTATGAGACTAAATAAAATCATCTGGGATGAATGTATATACAGAGAAAAAAGGGAAAGGGGATAAGAATGATAAAAGAACAAGATGCCAATAAAAGCAATTGAAAAGAAATTTGAACTCATCCTTGAGTCTTCCCTTTCTCTATCAGTCCCACATCCAATCCGTTGCCAAGTTCCACTTATTTTCTTTTCACAATATTTCTCTCTCTTTCTCATCTTTCCCTTTTCTCTATTCACTCAGTCATTATCCTAGTTTGGGTTCTAGTTACTTTTTATCTAGACAACAGCCTCATAATTGAACTGCCAGCTTCCAGTTTCTCCACTCTCTAATTTACCCTCCATGTAATTTTTATAATAATCTTCCTAAAAGTGCAGGTATGATCACAATCATTATCATGTTCATAAAGTTCAGTAACATCATAATAATCCGACTTCAACTTATTTCTCCAAATTGATTTTATGAGACTTGCCCTCATGCACCCTTGATTCTTAGTAAGTTAGATCACATGCTGTTTTGCATACATGGCATTCCATCCCCCCACCTTTATATCTTTCAACACTCTGTTCACCAGTCTAGAATGTTTCTGTTTCTCACCTCTGTCCCTTGTAATCTCAGCTTCCTTCAAGGGCATCATAGCTTTCTGTGCCATAATTTTCCTTTCCTGTACCCTTTAGTTAGCTGCCAAGTTACATTACATTTACCTTGCATGAATCTTGTATTATCTGTCCATATTATATATTGGTATTCCAATCCCATGTCACCACCAAGGAATAGAATATAAGCTCCTTGAGCTGTTTTGGAGGAGCTGTTTTATTTTTATATCCCCAAAGTCTAGTACAGCATTTTGCATACATGTCAAGTACTAAATATAAATTAATGAAGTGAATGCACTAACCTGAAGAGAGATCTTTAGTAGCAAAGCAAGCTCTGTCCTTGGTCCTATTGTGTGCAACTTTAAAAAAAAAGTTTTTTTAATGAGTAGACTGGGTAAAGACATAGAAAGCATGTTCACTAAATAATTGGACGGCAGAACTGGCAATATCCTGAATAATGGGTTGATTCTAATAAGATGACATAATGGTAACATAGATAAAGTCTTACACTTAAGTCCAAAAACTCAACTAAACACATATTTAACATGGAAAGTCAAACACAACAGTTTATGCTAGAAAAGGATATTCATTTTAGAGGCTTGAAAAGTTAACATGTTTTAGAATTATAATGTGGATCAAAAATATCTAAATAGTGTCTAGCATAGTGTCTAACGGTGATAGTTTTACTGTATTCCAACTACATCAAGTCTATTGTATTCAGATCTGGCTTCCATATTTAAAAAATATTGACAATCTTGTGGTGTTTAGCCAGGAAAAGAAAAGACTTAGGAGAAGATTAGAATCTTAAAATGAGAAGGGACCTGAAGAATCCCTTAGACCAAGCATTACCTCCAACATAAATAATTGTCTTCAAATTGCATATTTAATATATTGAATTACTTGCTGTCTAGGGAAGGGGAAAAAGGAAAAGGAGGGGAAAAATTTGAAACACAAAGTTTTACAAGAGTGAATGTTGAAAATTATCAATGCATATGTTTTGAAAATAAAAGGCTTTAATAATAAATAAATAGCTGTTTTCAAATGCTTGGAAGGCTCTTCTATGGAAAACAGACTTCAATTGTCTAGACAATTTACTTGTTTTATTTATAGGGTATTTCATTCCCAGAGGCATCACTAGAGCTTATCAAAGTATAATGTCCCATTTTTAAATACTTATTTCCTGGCAGCATTGAAATTTCAATGTTTCTTCAAACTCTTGCCATGATACACATTGAAATGATCAACAATTTCTCACTGCTGCCTGGAGTTAAACTAGGGTACGAGATCTATGACACTTGCACTGAAATAATAGTAGCAATTGCAGCCACCCTGAGGTTCCTCTCTAAATTCAACTGCTCCCAAAACATCGTGGAGTTTCAGTGTAACTATTCCAACTACACACCAAGAGTTAAAGCTGTCATAAGGAGCCAGCTACTCAGAAATAACCCTGGCTATTTCCAGGATGTTGAATTTACAACTCATTCCACAGGTATGTCTTCTCTTGAAATCTATCTTGCTTTTCTATTTGCATCTGCAATGATTAACATAACACTTTGCACACAGTAAGCATTTAATAAGTAATTTTTCATTCATTTATAGTTTACTTTTGAACATGCTAATCTAGATCTTTCCTGGGCAAGAGGACTTAGCCAATACACAATTTTTGAGGTGATAGAAATGTTGATTCCTCCTGAGTTTGGGAAGGGATTTGTGTGGGTGGCCTTTGCACACTGTGGTAAAAATTTGGAAGATCTTGTTTCCAAGTCTGGCTTGGTCTCTCACTAGATATGTGACCTTCATCAAGTCATTTTATAGTTTGGGGATCTGAAATTCCTCATTTACCAAATGCTGGGGATAGATCAGGCTATCTCTTCTAATGCAAAATTTATCTTCTACTCTGTGGAAATTTCACATAACAAAGGCTTTCTCTTACTCCCAAGAAAGCCCAGTACCATGAAGCATGAAGATCATAGGATTTTGAAACTTAAATCTATGAATGACTCTAGAATTAATGAATTTAAAATATATTACACATGGAAGATGCTGACAGATTTGTTCCACTGTTCATTTGTTCTTGCAATTTCATCTTTAAATAGTCCTGGCCTTAATTAGCTATAGTTACCTGACATAATTACGTCTCATGCCAAGTTTTCTGTAAACTTGTTTCCTTCTTCACTTTTTTTTTCCCTCTGAGCTTATAAGGAGATACTTGCTCATAGTTTTCCACTATCCTCCTCAGTAAAGTTTTTAGCAAGTTTTTGCCCTTGTTTTTCATATCTCTTTCCTTGAGAAAGATCAAACATTTGCTATAGCTGCAAATCTTAACTTTCAGCAAGGATTATAGGATTATAGGTTGATAGTAGTTGGAATACAGAATGAAAATGGAATTTATATTAACTTTATTAAATTAATTAATGTAACATATTAAGTGACTATTATAAAGAAAAGGTTACATGAAAATGTAACTATTTTCTATTCAAGCATGTATGGGGAAGGCTTTGTGAATATATGTTTTTTGTGATTATCAATTTCTGTGAAAGGACTAGAAAAATGACAAATAATAGAAGCTAAAGATTATAAGAAGGCATGAAAATCATCTGCTTACCCCAGACTGTATATCAGAATCCTTAAGAAAGAGGATATTTGGCATAAACAGAAATATCTAGCATCCTAGTGTTTAGATCTGGAAAAGAACTCAATGCATATGGTCCACCTCACCTCCTATTCCACAGTTGAAGAAACTGAGACCTAAACACATTTAAGGACTTAACCTAAGGTCACACAGAGAGATTTGAATTCATATCTTCTGACTTCAAATCCAGTTCTTATGAAGTCATGAAGTCTCTGGATAATATGTGCATAAGTAACAAAATCATATGTGACTAAAATAAGGCAAAGTATACCAGACTGAATTATTCCAAGAAGAAAATAGTTCAAAATGGTACAAAACTTTTACAACTAGGGAATAACTTGGCCACTGAAGAAAGTGGAAAACTTGTGTGCTAGGCCATTTAGGGAATGATAAATCAGTCTATGCTTAGCTATGTTTTCCTGTGGTTGCTGATTTTCTTTAAAATTCATCATGAATAAAAACAGAAAATTTATTTTTAAATCTTAGTTCTTCACTTTAACTATACTGTTTTCTGGCTACTTCCAGCTTTTAACCTGGCAAATTCAAGCTTTTTTCTACAACCTTTCCTTTGGTTCTCTGGTAAACAAATACCTAGGTCTAGCCAGAGTTGTTTAAGATCTAGCCTTAAAATGGAATACACTATGAATTAAAGCTTGGAGACAATGTGCTTTTTTTTTCAATTTTTTTACATATTTATTGAAAGTTTCAAGTTCCAAATTCTATTCCCCACTCGTTCATTCTTCTCCCCCCCCAGGAATGGTAAACAATCAAATGTAGGTTATACATTTCTATATTATAATTATATGTCTATATAATTATAACATTTCTATATTAGTCTATCTGTACAAAAAACTGAATAACAGAAAAAATGAAAGAAAGCAGAAAATAGCATGCTCAGGTCTGTATCAAAACACCACTTCTTTTTCTAGAGGCGGATAGTATGCCTCATAATCATTTGGGATTGTCTTGGATCATTGTACTGCTGAGATTAGCTAAGTCATTCACAATTCTTCATCAAACAATATTGCTGTTACTGTGTATAACATTCCTGATTCTGTTTACTTCACTTTGCATCAGTTCATGTAAATCCTTCCAGATGATTCTGAAATCTTCCAATTTGTAAGTTCTTATAGCACAATAATATTCCATTACAATCAAATACCATAGCTTTTTTAGCCAATCCCCAAATGATAGGCATCCCTTTGATGTGCAATTCATAGTCACCACCAAAAAAAAGCTGTTTAAAATATTTTTGTATAAATAGGATGCTTTCCCTTTTTTGGATGTCTTGGTTTTTACAATTTTATAGCTCTTTGGACACAGTTCCAAATGGCTCTCCAGAATGGTTGGAACGGCTCACAATTCTACCAATAGTGCATTACTGTCCCAAGTTTCACACATCTCCTCCAACATCCAACATATTCTTTTTCTTTGCCACATTAGTCACTCTGATAAGTATGAGGTGTTACCTCAGAGTTGTTTTAATTTGCATTTTTCTGATCAATAGAGCATTTTATATGATTAAAGGTAACTTTGATTTCGTTGTCTCAGAACTGCCTATTCATATCCTTTAAGGATAATATGCTTTTTTGGGAAAGTTGTTAAACTTCTATTCCTAGTTAGCAAGTTCCTAGTCTGCTGAGGGCTGATTCCATTGTAATGATTCCATTCTGCGCCCACAAACTCACACATAACCAGAAATGAATGTTTGGGTAAAATAAAACTCAGTTCTTCCCCAGATTCTTCAGGGATCCTTTGTTAATAACTAGGAATACAAGACAGTGTTAAAGAGAGAGTGTAGATATGACTAGATGTTCCAAGATGTGAACATTTCAGTCTCAGCTTGCTCAGCACATTCTGGTTTTTGTTACTTCAGGAAATATATGATGGTTAAGGCAAGACAATGTCCCTGTGGAAGCATCTGCTTAAATGCTATGGTATTCACTTGGACTATTAATATAGACCAAGATATAATTTATATAGATATAGCTATAATTTCAAATATATTCTAACTAAAAGATGAAACTTTTAAATATTTCTTAAAAATATTTTAAGAATAACGAATTTTTCCCTAAAATACTTTATTTGTAAACAGCTTTTTGGAAACACATTTTCTTTTTGGATAAAAACTCAGAGCTACATGCTATGCACTAAATCTGGAATGACAACATTTTCTTATGTATTTGACATTGCCATAACATTTTGCTTGACAAAGAAGTATTGATGGGCACTTTATTCTACATTTAACTTTTTGTTTTATGGAACCACCAATTGAAACTACTCAGGAAGCACTTATGTTAAAAAAAAAAAATCAGGCACCAACAAATACATATTGACTTGCAAGATTTCATCAAATAAAGTTCCCTAAACACATGAATACACATACACACAAACACACACACACAAACACACACACAAGTATAACTAAAGTAAAAAAATTTCATAAAATGAAATAATCAGAATTTTAAAGCAAGGTTAGTATTTTGTATACATTATGTGTATAAAAACCAGTATATTTGACAGTGTAGATGGAAAGAATCAGAAAATAAGCAAGAATTTACTATCTAAGTACCTTTTGCTTAACACACTGGGAGAGCTTCTTAAACTTTTTTCACTCACAATTCCTTTTCATCCAAGAAAAATTTTTATGCAACCTCAGGTATATAGGCATATAAAATAGATGTATAAATCAAACATTTACTGATAATAAATCATAAAGGAATTTATTTTTAAACAATTGTTTAGTATACATATAATTTTTAACATTTATTAAAGATAAAAGCAAACTTGCATACTAATGAGGGATATGCTTGTTTATTTTTACATAAAGAATTAAATCTTAGGGAAATATTTTATAGCTTTTGCTGTTGCTAAATTGTTGATATTCCCCATATTCAGTTATTCAACATGACCCACAGTTTAGGAAACCCTGCTATAAGGGATATTTTGAAAAAGCAAATGATAGGGGCAGCTAGGTAGCTCAGTGGATAGAGCACCAGCCCTGAAGTCAAGAGGGCCTGAGTTCAAATGTGACCTGAGACACTTAACACTTCCTAGTTTTATGGCCCTGGGTAAGTCACTTAATTGCCTCAGCAAATTAAAAAAAAAAAAAGTAAAAGATAAAACCACTTCTTTTAAGGAATATACAACCTAATCAAGGATAATGTTTTAGCACATATAATTTTGTCAAACAGAGAAAATAAGATTTTTTTAAAAAAAGAAATTACACTAGATATTCAGGAGCTAAAAGGTATGGTTTGTAGTCTCTGGCTATAATAAGAATCCGGAGGAAGAAGTCAGTAAAGATTGAGTTTAGTCAGGGTAAAGGACTTTGATGGAGTAGGTGAGAAAATTAAGGTGAGGAAGAGTTAATATGACTTCAGAGCACTTAACAGCCACTTGGGACTCACCATCCATTCACCATAACTGAATTGTTTGGTCCACTTTGAGGTGAGCTATGCTTCCGCAACAGAAATCCTAAGTGATAAGTTGCGCTTTTCTTCTTCCTTTTGAACAGTGCCCAGTGACTTCTACCAAACCAAGGCCATGGTGGTCATCACTGACGATTGGCATTTGGCACATTTGGAATGCAAGCTTCAGCAAACAATCTGGGCATTGCATTCAGAGAGCTCCTCCCAGCTTTCCTTTCTGATAGTACCAATGAGGTCAGGATCAGTCAGACACTTGAAAAAATCATGGAGAAAGACATGTCAATGTCATTGTGGTCTTTCTAAGGCAGTTGCATGTATTCAACCTTTTTTTAATTAGGCCATGGAGAGGAATATAAGTAATATTGATATCTGGTCAGCAGCTGTCAAGATTAGCACTATTCCATTTCCTTTCATTTTGTTTTCCTTCTTAGCTTGTTGGTTTTTTTTTCTCTCTTTCTAGATCTAGTGTTTCTTGTACAGTAAGATAACTGTATAAATATGTATACATTTATTGGATTTGTCATATAATTTAACATATTTAGCATGTATTAGATTACCTGTCATCTAGGGGTGGGGTAGGGGGGGAAGGAGGGGAAAAGCTTGGAACAAAAAAAAAGTTTTGCAAAGGTCAATGTAGAAAAATCACTCATATGTTCTGTAAGCAAAAAGCTTTTAATTAAAAAAAATGAAAAAAAAGTCAAACACATTGGCAAAGTAGTAGGGTTTGCATTTAAAAGTGGAAATATGTCCTCTTTCCATGACGTTATCCAAAGTCTACACTTAATGCCTAATGAAAAAAACAAACTCTTAAATGAGTATATCATGCTCTTGTCATCCTGTTCACATGTCAAGGACAATGATTTGAATTATTGTATTGCCAACTATTCTCAGAACTGGGACTACAGGACGGTGGAAAGCAACTTCTCCCTGAGAAATGGTTTCTTATTGGATAACGCTGAGCCAGCCCATGTCCATAGTGTTCAACTTGCTGTATCTGCTCTTGCTTATGCTATTCAGGATCAATGTAGAGACCGAAATTGCCAGAATCCAGCTGCATTTTAACCTTGGGAGGTACTATAACTATATATCCAATTCAATTACTTCACAATTATTCTTGTTTCTGTTTTGTTTTTTCCTTTATTTTATTATGGCCTAGGTTTGTCCGGTATTTTGCCCTTCAGAGAAAGATATATTTGTATAGTTTAAATAACCTAAAATCATCTCCCATAATTGTTTTTATCTAAGCATTAATTAATAAAGACACATGAATATGGACAGGAACTGAACTTGTAATTCCATTGGTATGGGAAACAATGTCAAGACAAGACTGAAACACAAGTTTTCTCAAATTCAATGCTCTATTTATTATGCTATCTCAAGAGAGTAAATAAGCTACAGAAGAAATATACATTTGTCTTTACTTTCCCTTCTGAAAATATGTCTAACTGAGAGAAATTAAAATTAAAATCTAATATGAATCATGAAACTCTCTGATTTTTTTTTCAAATATATGCACGTGAATGACAATATAACATGTCTTTGGAAAACGACAGCTATTTTTTCTAATATTTCTAGCTATCTGTGTTTGGATTCAGCTTGTATGTCTTCGGAATAGAACTTACTTGAATACTTTAAGAGATCCAAAATACAATCGTGAAAATACTCTTTTTCTATCAGGACAGATTACATGCCTTCTATGCTGTGGTAGACAGTCTTCATGAGTTGCTGTGGCCAAATTAATTCATTGTTGTCCAACTTTTTCTTGATAAACCCTTCCACACTTAGTCCATCATCAGTTCATACTTGAAACCTTTCCAGCATCTATTAAGTTCTTTGTGTCAGGCACTACACTCCCGTTTATAGAATGATTTAACATTTACAAAGCACTTTGCATACTCTATTGCATTCTACTGTCATAATAAAAATTTCAGGTCTAATCATCTTACCCTCCTTTTTACTCCCCCTCCTCAAAAAAACAAAAACAAAAACAAAAGCAAAAGCAAAAACAAATGACAACACATTCTATAAATGCCAATGGCTATTAGCTCTGGGATTTAATATAAACTCCGGTTTGACATTTTAAACTCTTCACACACATAGCCTTCCTAATTTTATATCCTTGTAGATTACTCCCCACCATGCAACAATTCAATCATACTGATCTATTTGCTGTTCTTTATACCAAGTATATTCTAACTCCTTTCTCTGGAGAAATATACTATCTTCTACAGATACTGGCTGTCCTCTGTATCTGAAATGGTGCTCCTCCTAGTCTCCCTATCACAGAATAATCTCTGGCTTTCTTCCAGATTCAACTCATGTTCCCTTTTGGGGAAAAAAAAGTACTAAGCAATAAAAAAAACTTCAAAATGAAAATAAGATATTTCAACCTCTTTTGATCTCAACCTGAAGTTGTCACCCATTTTCTTTCTATACACTTTTTACTTTAGCATTTAAGCTCATTTTTCAAAATCCCAGACTCAGCATCCTAGAGCATTAGCTTACATAAATCAGGACATGGAAGAGTCAAAGGAAAATATTAAAATAATAATACTTGCTTGAATTAACTAGTTTGAATTCCTTGTTCTCACTTTACAAATATAAGGCTTTTTAGAGAATGAAATTAAAAATAAGAAGGAATTACTAAGGCTAAAAGCCCAGATATTAATTCTCAACCAAAGTTTGTTTTGTTTTGTTTTTGCTAATGACATCTCATTCCTTGCTATGATGTATGTAGATACATTAAACATTTAAGTTGTTAACAAAATAGAATTTCCAGAAGTCTGGTTTTCATTATTGAAGCCTTGAGATTTGTCTTCTGCATTTATTTCCCCAGGATTCCCAATAGAGGAGGCAAATTGACATACTGATTTGCTATTGTGAATGAAGGAAGTGTAGAAAGCAAATGGCAAGTGGAATTGCAATATGGTATGGGAAAGGAGTTGGATGGGACACCTGATGAAATTCAGGGCATACTAATATGCTGTTATACACAGTTGTGTGTATAAAATTACAAATGGAGGATAATTATTTGAAGTATTATATTGCCAATATTATTGGGGAATTGGGCCCATCGTGGGAAAATAACTTGAGAAACTTCTTATAATAATAGGGCCCAAAATGGTTTTGACTTTTACTCTTACTTTTCCCTCATTTATTCCTTGGTACTTGCAATGTATATAAAGTTCAGACTAAAGCAAACAACAGATGTAGCTAGGTAGCATAGTGTGACAACCTTAGAGTTAGAAAGACCTGAGCCTAAATGTCACCTCAAACACTAGTTGTACAAACCTAGATGAGTCATTTAATCTCTTTCAGCCTCAGTTTCCTTAAATAGCACCTACTGTACAGAGTGGTCATAAGTATCAAATAAGTTAATATATAAAGCATGGTACAGGTGTTAGCTATTATTACCATGCTTTGCTTTCAGAGAGATCCAACTTTTCTCTCTGACGGTATCATCAAGGTATGTATTTAAATTTATATGTATATATGTGTCCATGATTGTATGTAGTTATGTATATGAGCATATAAAAATACTAATGCTTCAAAGTAGCATATTTGGAGGTATTTACCTTTTGAAGAGAATGGTGTCAATTTGATCACTGCAATTCACAATCCCCCAATTTTAGTCAAAATTTAGTCCTGGATTTACCTCCTTCAATATAAATTGTGTTAAATCAGTGTGTGATTTGTTTTTTGTTTTTTTTGTTTGTTTGTTTTTTAATAAAGCTTTTTATTTGCAAAACATATGAGGGACCTTTCAACATTGACCTTTGCAAAAAAAAAACTTTTTTTTCCCAAGCTTTTCCC
>JAJPUD010000315.1:364516-385173 GCA_023553655.1 Myrmecobius fasciatus
AAATGCTGTGTTGTAGTTCACTCTCAGTTCCCACAGGCCTCTCTCTGGATGTATATGACTATCTTCATCGCAGCACAAATCAGTGTGTGATTTGTGAGCAACACACAAAACTGAAAAGGAAAGTAGTACAAATAGTAATCCTTTCACATTAAAGTGACACATCAATGAAAAATAGACCTTTAAACTCTTCCAATGATATTGCATTTTGTTTGTACTCATGTCTTTGTCATATTCTAAATAATATTAAAGCTATATCTTTCCCATTGAATTATAAATCCCTTGAAAACAGGGAAAGGCTTATTTATCTTTTTATTGCCTCTAACCCTAGCAAGGTAGATCTTTAATAAATATTTGTTGAATGAGTCAGTATGCTAATTATTCATTAACTTAAATGAATCTCTAATTGACAAAATTCCTGGCAGCATAACAAAGTGATCTGGGAGGAAAAAAATCAAGAAGCATGGGAAGAGCACTTAATAAAACATTTGAGAATGAAGTCCACAACAGATATGTGAGCTCATAATATGTTGGTGGACAAAATAGAGGGATATGATCCAAATAATGGTACAGTAATGTAAATTTGAAACTATTTGGACAAATAGACTCAAAAAAAGTTGATTAATGGATTAAAGGAATGACATCCAGTGACATACTATGGAATCTGGTCCTTGACCTTATCCTTTTTAATAGTTTGTCAGTGAATTAAATAAAACCTTGTCAAATGTGGAGATGACACAAAGGAAGAATAGTTAATATTCTGGATGACAAAATCATGAACCCAAAAGATCTTAAGAATGAAACAATATACCAAATCTAATAAAATGAAATCCTAACGATAAATGGAAAACCCTACCTTTTAGTGAAAAATTCATGGGGACAAAAAGCCAAATAGCAACTTATGTGAAAAAAGACCAAGGGATTTTGGTGGTCTTAAATCTCAACATGAATGAAAGAAATCAAAAGGGCTAATGTAGCCTTAGACTTCATTGATGGAAATGTTTTGTTAAAACAAGAAAATAGATAATCAGTGCAGTAAGCATTAAGTATTTAATAAGTACCTACTATGTTCCAATCATCATGCTAAGTGATGGGGTTACAAAGACAAAAATAAAGCAATCCTTGTCAACAAGGAGCTTACAATATCAGAAGAGACAACATGTACACTTAAAGATATGTAAAACTATATATCAAATTGACACAAGGTGATTTTTCCCCTAGGAGGAGGGAAGTAACAAGTGAGAGAATAAGAAAAGATCTCATGGAGAAGACAGGATTTAAACTGACTCATGAAGGAGACTAGAGTTTCTAAGAGACAGAGGGGAGGAGAAACATATTCCACTTCTGGAGGACAGCTAGTGAAAGACTTAGAAATAAGAAATGAAATTCTATGTATAAGGAACAGCAATAGGATAGTTTGTTGGGATTATAGGGAGAATAAAGAAATATAATCTACCATTTGGCTGGATAATACTCTTACTGTATTCTCTGAACATGTTAGCATCTTTAGCAATACATTAAATCTATAAGTGCCACATTCTAAAAAGTACATAGACAAATATGCATATCAGGAGGAGGGTGACTGTGAAGAGTCAGGGACACAAAACCATGCCATTTCCTAAGTGACCATAAGTATAAATTATCATGTTAATGGTGGTCACTTTTATCATGGTCTAATTTTAGAATACAGTAGTCCTGTGATTAGTGCAATTAATGACTTCCCCTGAGGTAGTTGAATATATTCAAATTTGTATTACATAAATAAAATATGATCACTGGTTCCAATTCAATGTAAGTAGGTAGTGAGAATTTGAATAATTCAATCACTTTAAGAAATTCATTATTTGAACTAACTGAAACTTAGCTATAATGATACTGGAATTCTAATGATATTATATGGAGGCTCTCAATTCTAAGAGACTTTCTCACTGAGACCTCTTACAGTAGCCCCAAACTGTCAAGAGAATTGTAGATGTTCTTTCTCATTCTAAACCAGGTCAGTTCCCCAGTAATTTATGTCCAATATTGGGAGGGGAAATGAGAAACTTTTGGATTATTAAACAGTTAAAGAAAGGAGATTCACTTAACCATAATCAGAGAAGGACATTCAACAGGATAGGCATTGGGATCCCTTGAGTTGATTTGGCTAAGCAAAGCTCTTATCACATCCACCAGACATCTAAGAATCCCTCTAGATGTTCCTCATGGCTGCTTCATACTGAGTATAAGAAAGTGTCAACAGACTGAATCACCAGTCTACTGAGCCAATCAAGTGTCAAGAAATTTACCTTTTAAGGAAAAACTAGCCTAGCATGCATGTAACAGGAGGGACAAACATACTACTTTTACTACACTGTGTGATGCTGGAATTCTCCAATGTGTATAATGATAACAAGGCACCTGGAGTTTGGAAGAATCCTCTGTGAATATGGAGGCTCTAACAGATCATCTAGCATAGTATTTTTGCACAGCACAATTATCTATTTTCTCATCTTATCCTCACAGAAATTTTATACATCCCCCTGACAATTCTGTAACACAATTGGATTGGGTCGTTTCATCCCTATGTGATTAGCAAGCAGAAGCCCATCAGTTAAGCAAATTGATAGCTATTAGCAAGTATTAGAACTGAGACTAGAGTCTAAAGTTCCAATTATCTAGTCTCTGACTCCTTCCATTTTTCCACTTTGAGTTCCTTCCTCTGCCTCTGATGAAGACAACCATTTTATGAGACCATTTAGGTTATAATTAAAGATCCTGAAGCAACACTAGAATTTCTGATAAAGTGCTGCTGGAAACAAAATGTAAAATAAGTTACAATAATAATATGATTATAGATTCCCTTCCCTCTTTCGTAAAAGTGCTATTAAGTATCGATATCCTCTAACAATTGCAGGAAGGTGAGAGAAGAAGCCAGAATGATGTATAGACTAGATAATTAATCAATCAATAAGTATTCTTTAATTATTTTCTATCTTCCAAGCACTATGCTAAGTGCTGGTACCATACAAAAATAAAAGTGAGATAGTCCCTGCCCTTAAGGAACCTACATTCTACTAGGAAATGCAACATGTTCTCAGAGAAGTAAATGTAAGACTGGGAAGGGTGGAATGATAACTGGAGGAAATAGGAAAGGAAATATTTGAATTGAACGTTGAATTAAGATCACTAGGGGTTTTAAAAAGTAGAGGTATGGGGGAAGAATATTTTAAGCATGAGGGGAAACCTATGGAAAGGCGTGGATGAAAGAAATTAAATGTCATGTAAAGGGAACAGCAAATTGTCCAGGTTACATAGTGCACAGAGGATAAGGGAGAAAAATGCTTAAGCAATCTGAAAAGATAGAAGAGAGTCAGATATGTGAGACTTTAAATTTCCAGCTAAGAAGTTTGCATTTCATTCTATAAGCAATGGGGAATCATTTAAGTTTCTTGAGCAGGAGAGTAAAATAATCAGAACTATGTTTTAAGAATATTAATTTGACAGCTGTGTAGAATATAGTTTATAAAAATGAGACTGTAAACAGGGAGTCTAGTTATTATTGTTCTACTATTATAGAACAATTATTATTGGTCTATCTATTGCAACAGTCCAGGAGAGAAGTGATCGGGGCCTCAGTGAGAGGAAAGGAACTGAGAGACATTGAGAAAGTAGAATCTATGATCCTTGACAACTAAGAGGAGTTAGTGAGAATTAAGAGTTGAGTGTGGCCCTTAAGTTACCATCCAAGTGCCTAAATACATGGTAGTACAATCAATAGAAAAAGTGAAAGGGAAGAGTAGAGGCAGTTGGGTGATTCAATGGATAAAGAGTGGGGGCCTAGAATCAAGAAGATCTAAATTCAAATCCAGCCTCTCACACTAGCTTTATGTGATTCTGGGTAAATCACAATCTCTGTTTGCCTTAATACACTAGAGAAGGAAATGGCAAACCATTCCAGTATCTTTGCCAAGGAAATTCCATGGACAGTGGTTGCCCGAGTCACAAAGAGAGATAGTTTGAAGAAAAAGAAAAAGGAGCTCTACTTTGCAAGTGTTGAGTTTAAGATACTTAGTAGATGTCTAGGTAAAAATGTTCAGCAGTTGAAGATGTGGAGCTAGAGCTCAGGAATCGGATGACAACTGAATATGGAAATCTGGCAGTTATGTCCATAGAAATGGCACCTAGGTCCATGTAAGTTTTGAACTTCCATGAAATTTCTAAGAATGTAAAGAATTTATAGTCCATTAAAATCACTTACTTTTTTTCCTTGGAAACTGTTATCTAGCCAGGCCTTCCTAATCCAAATACTTATAGGGTTAATTTTTTAAATTCAAATGTAAAACTTTACATTTATCTTCATTGAATGTCATTTTGTTAGATTTACCCAATCATTCTTGTCTTATTCCAGTCTTTTTGAATTCTAATTGTCATCCAATATAATAGCTACTCCTTTCAACTTTGGAAAGCTTTAAGCATGACATTTACAGGGTATTGTCACTTCTTTAAGAAATTTCCTTTTTATATGCAATATTTAGAATTAAAGGGGTACAAAAAGTATGTGGTGAAAAGAAAAATATCATACCAACTCGTAAAGGATATAAGGTAATATTGTCTGTCACAGATGAACATTTTGATGTCTGAAAGGAGTAGGAAAAGAATTTTGATTTACCAAAAACTTCTAAAACATGTGTAGGAAGAAATAGTTTTCAGATGGGATTTGAGCAGTTTGGAAGAGAAAATAAATTGTGGCATAAATATAATGACTCAATCACTTTATAAAAGTTGTAGGGTGATACCTTCTTTGTATGTGAATGGTTTGATGGCTTAAAAGGGAAGAAAAATAACTTTTATTTATTATAAACTGGATACATGAGTACAAAAAAATGAGATGGAGGGTCATGTTGAGAACTTGAGTTTCATGACATCATGGTTATTCAGAACATTTACACAGAGCTGCTTTAATCACATAAAAGGGGTAAAATTAAAGACAGAGAAGCAAGGAGAAAGAGGAGAGAGGGAAGGAGAGAGAGGGGCAGAGAGAGGGGGGAATGAAAGAGAGAGAAGGAGACAGAGACAGAGAGACAGAAACAGAGAGAGAGAGAGAGGGAAGGAGGGAGAGAGAAAAAGAGAGAAGGGGGAAGGAAGAGGGGGAGAAGGGGGGAGGGGGAAAGAGAGACAAAGAGAAAGTGATAGAGAGGAGGGAGGGAGGGACGGAGGGAGAAAAACAGTCAGAGACAAAGACGGAGACAGAGAGAGGGAGGAAAGGAGAGAGACAGAGACAGAGAAGAGAGAGAGACAGAGAAGAGAGACAGAGAGAAAGGTAGGAAGGGAAGAAGAGGGAGGGAGGGAGGGAGATCATATAATGTCTGAATTGTGATCAGACTGCTGATTTCTTAGAAACAATTTCATGAGTTTTTACCATTTAGCCAAAAGTGAGTCACTGAGGACCAAGGGACTCTGAAAAGGATCAGAGATAGGAGACTGAGACTGAGGAGGGAAGAATTACAAAATTATTATAAATATTGAAGAACAAGCAGGTGATCAAAAGCAGCTTGAAGATTTTCATTAAGGAGCTGCATCAGAAAGTCAGCAGAGCTACCAGCTAGATGGCACAGTGGATAGAGCACCAACCCTGAAGTCAGGAGGATATGAGTTCAAATCTGGTCTCAGACAGTTAACATGTCCTAGCCATATGACCTTCGGCAAGTCACTTAACCTCAATTGCCTCAGCAAAAAAGAAAAGCAAGTCAGCAAATAGAAGGCTTCAATTATATGATTCTTTAAACATTAGATAAGTTTAAAAGAGGTAAAACTTTAGACAAAGTTATTGCTATTTGCTGCCCCCATCTGGTTTGGAAACAAAAGGCAGAGAAGTAAAAGGTTTCCCAGTCACTTTGCTGATGTTGACAATTTAAGTGGATGATATCGAATTCTGGTGGATGGAAAGGTGGTTAGGCTTCTCTATCTTATTCAAAGAATCATCCTGAGCTCTTTTCTAAGACTGCTGAAATTAGACCACTAAGAATTCTCACTGGGCTGGTTTGTTTAGTCCACCAAGTTCTTTGACCAAAGGGCAACTGCTATCAAAATTAAGCGGTAATACTTTCTCAAGGATAATTATAAGTTGAAAGAGCTTGTAAATGCTATGTCAGATTCAAATATAGAAGAGAGAAAGTGATGGAGATCCACAGACAAGCAACTACCAGAAAAGTGGCTCCAAGGGATGCAAATGTTCCTGAATGAAGCAATGACATCAAAGTTCTGAGTTGTGAGCACATGAGTTTTCCTCTCATTTGTTTCCCTGATGTACTCAGATGGGAGGGTGTGGCCCAGTTTTATGCATATGTTGTAATGTATTTTATTGCTCGGAACATTGATATATGAGTGCCATTCAAACATGGGTGCCTATGATGTTTTAATTATTTCTTTTGCCTCATTGATATCTAAGTTATGTTTAAAACCTAAGAGTGTCTTTATTGCAAGTATGTGGCAATAGAAATGCATCAGTAGGTACCTAAGAGCTAAAATAATACATAGGGATTCCCCATTAAAAGGAATATTCTGACCGTAAAAAAATTTAAATCTAACCATAAGGTGATAGTCCTTCTCTGGGAATACAAACCTGCCATTGTGAGAGCAAGTTGGAGTAAAATAAGCCAACCCAGAGAATAAATTATTATCTCTACATCTAGGTAAAAGGGGTGAGGTGCTAAACCATAAATGGGTCACCCCACTTAAGTGTAACATATTCCTTTATCTAAAGACAAACATGAATTGCACAAATTCAAGACAAAATGCCCAGACCATTTTACTCTAGACCTCCCCTTCATTACAACATTGATTCATTATCACAACTGTTTGGATCTGGTGATTTAATCAATTCCTGAAATAAAATACCTGTTTCTTTTAGAAAATAATATTGAATGTTGGGAATTGAACTAAACCATTTAATGGTGTTATTTCTGTCTTCTCACCTCAAAGACAAGAAATTTGTGGGAAAGGGGGGTTAACATATCCCAGTAAATCATACTGTGATATAATTTATATCGCTATATGTCATGGTTTTTAAATACATAATTCAAGTGTTAAAATATGGCAACATAAATATAAGGGAAAAATAACTATCTATAATATGTAGAACATTAATGATCAGGATTTACCATAAATAATGCTGTATTATATCTGATGAATAATGTGTTTTGTTCACCTAGATATTTTTTCCCATAGAGTAAAACAAGCAACATACTTACTCTAGCTTATTTATATTACACAAATGTTATCACTATTTATAGAACACACAATAATCAAATCTTTATCTCCTTGAAACCTAATTAAGTTTAGGAAAAACAAGTAACAATTACAGTTCAAACACAAGAGTGGAAACATATAATTAGTAAACAACTAAGTCAATGGACGTGTATATTTATTATTTAAGAATGAAAAAGGAAGAAAATTGATGTGCAGATTTTAGAAAGTATTCCAGGCAGAGTGTAAATTATTCTTTTCCTCTTTTTTTGTTTCTTTGAATAAGATTTTGTCTGCTATTTCTGAGGGCTCACCAGAACTTCAAATAGAATTTTTTTTAATGTTGGGGCAAATACCACAAACCATGCCCTCCATAGAAGAGGGTGAAAGGGATGAGTAAAAGGGGATAGAAAAAGACTTCACTCCAACCTTTCCATCTGATAGTTTCCTAGTTTAACTATTTTTCCTTCCTAACTAGATGTTAAGGGAAGGAATATAAGTGTTGTCAGTACTCTTTAACTTTGGCACTCAGGGGGTCTTCTATTAAGTAGTTATGGCTCTGCATCTCAGATCTGATCTATTGTTCCTCTAGATTGGTACTAATAATGTCACAAATCTACCCAGTGAGGAAACAACTCAGAATTGGCAGAGCAAGGGCCCCCAACTTGCCCAAGTTTTTAGCTGAGATCATTGGCAAGAGTGTCCAGGATACATATCTGTTCACAAGCCCTAATCTCAGCTGCTCTGTAATTTGCTGTTATATTGAGACAAAAGCGATCCAGATGGAGGACTTGGAAGTGCCTATGTATTTAAAATACTTGAGGGTAAAGCTATATTATAATCAATAGTACCACAGATAGGGTTTTACTCAAAATAATCACATTTAATTATGCTGCTCATATTTCTTTTATTCCATCATATGTTTCATTTCATAATAACATGATTTTGAGATCTTTATATAGGATTAAAGATCTTTTAAAAATATATGTTAGTTATTGACAATCAATCTAGAATTTATTCTCTTTCTAACAATGAAAAACTCTGACAAACATAGAAGGTATAGAGAATGAATGATATTTTGCCCCATTGCAACCACAAAAAGCCTATTAACAATTTATATGCTTATAATGATAATTCACAACTATACAGTGCTTTAAAGTTAGTTAACTGCTTCTTTTATGACCAGTGTCCTATGATGTTGTTCATTCTTCATTTTCAAAGAGCTCCAGGGACATCACAAGGGTGCTGTCTTGACTTTCAAGTGAATTGGATTTAAGTGAGGGAGAACTGAACAAAGTCATCAATCTCACTCTCTCTTCCAGAGTTATCAAAGTTCAGTGACAAGACAAAGTCAAGACACTATATGAGAGTTAAAAAGAAGGCATTCTACTCCTAGCTCTACTATTAATTACATATGACCCCAAGAGAGTTTCTTCATCTCTCTGGGATTAATTTTCTTCATCTTCAGAATCTGAACACTTTTGATTATATCATACTATACTTATTAAAAATTTCTGGTATTACCCACTGAGATAATTTGGTATTAAATGCTATCCATTTGGGGGTTTTTTGTATAGTTATCTGAAGCACTTCAAAATGTGAAATTTATTGATGGAGATAGTGAATTTCAATTTGATTCACAAGGGGACATTAACACTGGATATGATGTTCTGCTTTGGAAGGAAGTCAATGGACACATGACCATTATCAATATGGTAGAATGATTCAGAAAAAGATGTTTTCATTTTTAAAGACAGTGGAACTAAAAAGGAATTCAGGAATCTAAAGGTATTTTAATGCTACCCTGCACCACAGTACCCATTAGATTGAATTCTATGCCTAATAAGATTAATTTTTAAATAACATTAGAGTTTTAAATAATATTCCGTATTTAATTTTCATTCCCATTATGGAAATGCAACCAAAAAAGATATTATTTTCTTTAAAGAATATTAGTAACAATGCTCATAATAACTGATGTTGATTTTACTCATTGAAGTTTACAAAGTACCTTACAACTATAAATGAATAAAAGGAACTGTCTTATGTGGCAAACACTATCCTAAGTTTTGGGGATGCAAATACAAAATGTAACCTCCTTCTCTCAAGAAGTTTTCATTCTAATAGAAATAAAACATATAGTTGGGGGAGGGAGAAGAAGAGATTTACAAGGAAAGGAGTTTTTTGTTTGGGAAATTATCTAGATGTTGAGTAAAACCATCAGAGAATTGATTAACAACCCTTCCCAATAATAATGGTAGTACTGATTCTGATTACAGTTCCAGGGCTGAAAAGCAGAAAGGATGGAGTGAGAAATATACTCCCAATGCAGTCAGGCAAATGAAAAGAAGTTTACTGGAATGATTCATGACTTTGGCTAACTAAATGTGGTTGGATATATGATACACTTACTAATCATCCCTCTTCTCATTCAAGCCCTAATAGCAATTCTGTGATATAGGTTCTATAGGTACCATTATCCCCATTTCACATGTGTGAAAACTGAAGCTCTGAAAGATTAAATGATTTGCCCACAGGCAAAGATTTAAACCCTGGTTTTCCTAATTCCAAATGTTAAAAAAAAAACATCCAAAACAAATAAATCATAATATTGATATTGTATTTTTCTTGTCAAAACTTGCATTTAAGAAGAGGGTCGAGCTACAACTAGAAAAAATATTTGTTTCATTCATTCACCAAAAATTTTTTTGTATTTAGCTCAAATTGCAGGGGCATATTTAGATTTGATCCAAGAGGGGAAAAAATCTTAACTGTTAGTTATTACCAAGTAGTACAGGCTACCCCTAGGGGTCTTCAAGGAAAGAACAAATGACTATCTGTCAGGTGTGTTCTATGGTGGATTCCTACCTTGATAGAAAAGAGGATAGAGTTCTAGACCTGGAGCCACAAAATCTTGAGTTCAAATCCAGTCTCAGACACTTTGCTATGTGATCCTGAGTAAATCATTTAACCTGTCAAACTCTGAGACAATATAAAGCACTTGTAAAGCACTTTCCCAACTTCATGACACTATTTAAATACTGTTATTAATATATGAGTTAAGACTAGGTGGTCTGAGGTCCCTTCCAACTCAGAAGTTCTAAAATTCTGAAAATAGTCTATATACTTCCAAATGATTTGTCCTTATTATGCTTTTCTGATAATCATATTCACCATATCAAGTACACAGCAATTGATTTTTAAATAACTAAAAGCCCAACAGGTAAACTAATCATATCTTTATAAGCATCTTTTGACCCCTTTTCTTACTGTTTTAAGCAGGATTTTCCAGAAAATAATTTCTAGAAAATAATATATCTTTAATTCTCCTGAAATTTTAAATTTACTGGATGAGTGAGAGGTAGGGGTGAAATGTAAGTCAGGGATTATTTTGGGGTGCAGGGAATGTGCCTTGGGTAGCTAGTTAGTGATGGTAGTTACTTGAAAAAGGAGTATGGCAGTATCTTCTCTCCCTACTCTAATAATCTTCAACTATTCCCACCCTTCTAAACATATATTGAAAATATGAAACGGAATGGGACACTATCTATGAATTTTTGTTCAATGGGTTGTCACAGTGAAAGCATTTAACACCAAGCAGTCAGCCTAAAGGTAATAAGGCTTTCTATACTTAACTAGGCTGGCCCTTGGAAAACAAACATTGTTTGTTGCTGGGAACATACTCAAAGCCTCTCCAACATAATAGAATCTGCCAGAGTTTAGGCTCTGCTGGAATAGTCTTCAAGAATCTAGGGTCACCTCCACACTACAATAAGGCATTAGAACAGACCCTCTTCAGGATTAACTGTCAGTCTTCATCGACTAGTTGGGAAGTCAAAATTTCTGTCAATTTACCAAAATAATTCTTCCAAGCAGTGAACAATCAAAAGGCCATCATCAATATATGCTGAATAAACTAAACATAAGGATAAGAATAGGAAGATGATCAAACTTATTTCCTCAATAATTTTTTACTCATTAGTTGAAAAATTATTTTATATTTCCTAAGCATATAACATTCAGATGATATTTTAGTTGTGAGTAATTTGTCATGAGTAATCCTGAAATTAAATAACCTAACACACAATAAACACAATAACTGTGTTTAAATAACAAAAGAAATTATCAGTCAGTACAAAGGCACTGAAATAAGAAATCATCTAAAATCTAGGCATATTTCCCCAGTCAGGTCACATTTTTCTCCACAAAAACAGGTGAGTGGATCAGTGGATTGGATTCAGACAAATTTATTCTAGTACAGTTGTGATTTCAGCAACAAGAATCTCTAGATATCTTTGAAAAAAAAGTTGTATTTAACCTCTAGACACTATTTTCAAGTTAAAATTAATATGTTGAAATTGATTTATCCTGTAACAAGTAATATGAAGATTTATAGATTAGCATATGAAAAATGACTTTAAATGATAAAAAGACTCTAGGAATAAAATGTGGCATAATTGCAAAAGTTAAAGAATAACAATAGAGTATCAGAGCATTGAATTTAAATCTAATTCTATTAAATTCATTAGACATAAATTCTTATTTATATGGGGGATATAAAGTTAAATACTAGTTTGCCTGAAAAACATTTGGAAGTTTAAGTGAAGAAAAGGCTCAAAATGAGTCAACAACATGATGTGGCATTCAATGAAGTTAATGTATAATAATAATGTATAATAAATTACTTACAGTAATATCTAAATTCAGAAATTTTTCTTTCTTCTCCTCTTCCTTCTACCCTTTCTCCTTTTCTTCCTCCTTCCTAGATTTATGACTTCCTTACAGATCAGAAACTCAACTCTTAGAGTCTTTTGTTCTGGGGTTTTTTTTTTTTTTTTTTTTTTTTGTTTTTTTTTTGCAAGGCACATAGGTAGGAAGTGTTATGGATCAGGGTGGATTTGAACTCAGCTCCTCCTGATTCCAGGGCTGGTGTTCTATGCACTACACATTTAGTTACCCTAACTTATAGCATTTTTAACAGTTTCCTGAGATTGTGTGATCAAATAACTTGTCCATGGTCTGAATTGGAGACAAGACTTAAACCATGTGGAAAATGCCATCCATATCCAGAGAGAGAACTATTGAGACTGAATGTGGATCGAAATATTTTCACCTTCGTTTTTTCTTTCTCGTGTTTTTTCCCTTTTGATCTGATTTTTCTTGAACAACATGACAAATATGGAAATACGTTAAAAAAAAAAAAAGATTTAAAGCCATGCTTTCATGAATCCAAGTTAGGCCTTTATCCTCTAAATCATTCTACCTCTTAGTGCCTAAGATAGTACCATAAAAAGAAATTTATGCCTAAAAAGTCCTACTTGTTATTCATTTTATAATAGGATTGGCTAGGTAGCACAATGGATGGAACACCAGGACTGGAATTAGAAAGTTTGGATCCAGCCTCCTCCAACATTGACTATCTCTGTAACCCTAGGCAGATTACTTTGTCTGTGTGCCTCAGTTTCTTGAGGTATAAAATGAAGGTGATAAATATCACCTACTTCTCAGGATTGTTGTAAGGAACAAATGAGATAAGCTCTTAGCTCAGTGCCTGGCACAAAGAAAGTGCTACAAAAATGTTAGCTATTATAATCCTTAATATTGTAGCAATAATAACTTTGAAATTTACAAAGTATTTTCCTCCCAACTACCCTGTAAAGGAAGTTGTGAAAGTATTTTTAGCTCCATTTTACAAATGAGAAAACTGAGGTTCAGAGAGATTAAACATCTTGGAACTGTGTGAGCTGAGCATGTGTCTGACTTGGAACATGAACTCACATCTTCAAACACTAAACCAGAATGAGCAATATATATTTTAAAATAGTTATAATCTTCAGGGTTGGGAACAGAATTTTGAAAATAACTCTAATTTGAACCTAGAGTGGGATACTTTCACCACTTTAATTGACCATTTTCAAAGACTCACCAGATTTGTGTATGCTTTATCTTCAGAACCTTCCTTCCTCCCTTTAACCCAGAAAAAAAAGTTTCTAGCACAGGGGGTTCTAGCCTTTTTTTGTATGTCATGGACCCTTTCTCAGAATACTGTTTTTATATAATTGAATAAAATACTAAATTTTAGTTAGAAGTTAATGAAGATAAAGTGTAATTTTTCCCCATCCAAGTTCATGTACCCTCTGAAATCTATTCACAGATCCTTAGGGTTAAGAATCCCTGAACTATGGGTGATGATCAACTGTGTTAGATTTGACTTTTTTTTTTAAGTTGAGCACTTTTTTTTTAATTAAAGCTTTTTATTTGCAAAACATATGTATGGGTAATTCTTCAACATTGACCCTTAGAAAGCTGTTACAAAATTTCCCCCCTAGTCCTCACCCCTCCCCTAAATGGCAGGAAATCCACTATATGTTAATTATGTTAAGATACTTGACAAATTGAACATATGTATACATATTTCCACCCTTATCATTGTTGTGCAAGAAAAATCGTATCTACAAGAAAAAAAATCAGAGAAAGGAAACCTAATGCAAGCAAACATCAACAGAAAGCATGAAAATGTTATGTTATGGTCCACATTTCATTAGATTTGACTTTTCTTGGCAAACGGTTATCCAAGACAATTCCAATAGACTTTGGATGAAAAATGCAATCAGCATCCAGAGAAAGAACTATGGAGACTGAATGCAGATCGAAGCCTACTATTTTCACTTTTGTTATTGCTGTTGCTTTTTCTTTCTCATGTTTTTTTCTAATTTTTATTCTGATTTTTCTTTCACAATGGAACTAATATGGAAATGGGTTTAAAATGATTATACAATTGCAAACTATATCAGAGTGGAGAAGAGAGAAAAGGGAGAGAGGGAGAAAAATTGGAACACAAAGTCTCACAAAAATGAATGTTGAAAACTATCTTTACAAGCAATTGGAAAAATAAAATATTATTAAGTAATAAAAAAGAATCCCTGATCTAAAGAGAGTCTTATACTAGAAAATAACTTTTAGTAACTAAAAGGGTCTCAGAGGCCATCTAGGCCAACTGCTTCATTTTACAGATACTGAAACCAAAGACAAGGTAGGTTAAATAATTTGCCAAAGGTCACAGAGATAATTTGCACCAAAGGAGAGAATCCACACCTGGCATTCCTTCCTTGCACCATACTGTAAGTGAGTAGGAATAAACAGTGAGGCTCAGAGATACATATTCTTCCATCTCCATTACTGCTTTTGGTTTTTTTCTCCATTTATTTTAATCATTTTTCAATCATGTCTGACTGTATCCCATTTGGGGGTTTTCTTAGCAAAGATACTGGAATGGTTTACTATGTCCTTCTCCAGCTCTTTTTATAGATGAGGATTAAGTGACTTGTATAGCTTTATTCAGCTAATAAGTGTCTGAGATCAAATTTGAACTCAAACCTTCCCGACTCCAGAATTTGCCCTGTATCCACTGTACCATTTTATCTGCCCTTATTTCTCTGCATTTGTAAGGCCTTTTAAAGAAATTGATAATTATGCACAGAAAGTTTAAAATATGTGAGAAACTAGATTCCTCCTTTAAAAAAAATCTTCCTCAGCAAATATTTTGTTTTAGCTTTTAAACTTTGTTTTCAGTCTTCTGGTTGTCTTTAAAATGATGTAAAAACATGTCTAAATCTCCAGTAATCATATCTACATTCTAAGTTAAAGCATTGGAAGTATTTTTTCCTTCTATTTTTTTCCTAAAAAATTCAATCTAAATGTTCTAAGGAATGTAGTCCTGGTCAAATTAAGAAAACCACCCAAAGCCAGCATACATGCTGCTATGAATGTGTGAGCTGCCCTGAAAATCATTGCAGCAATCAGACAGGTAAGAAAAACATGTCAATTTCCCAAAGACTTCAATCTATGACACTTCTTTCAAATCTGACATTTCTAACACTTTCTTCTAGCTCTCCTAAAACCCCAGTTAAATGTATTTTCCTTTATTCATAGTTTTCTTTTACAATAAAGTAGAGACATATCCAGTTAAGGGTAGAAATAAATATAACTGCCAAGTCAAGATGTTAAAATGATATAACAGCACTTACATCACAATCTACTTGGAATTGTCATGAAGATAATGAAATAATATTTGTAAACTGCCTTGAGAACCTTAAAGTGTTTTGTTAAAGCTAGCTGTTATTATTTTTATAATCATTATTATTATTCCCTAGATCCCACTGTCTCTCTGGCAACCCCTGAATGACAGGGCTGAGCACGAGTAGCCGAGAGGCACCTGGATGCAGCAGGCAGGTGTACATGGGAGATCTTATCATTCTCACCAACCAAGGGTAAAAAATTAAGACTTGAAAGAAGGAACTTTCAGCAGGGACAAGGAGGCTGGCTCCTGATAGCAGAGAGTTGCTAGTAACTTATTGTTTGTCATTCCTATCTTTAATAATATCATGGTGATCACACCAGAATGCAAATTAAAGGATTAAAGTCAGCAGCCATCAGAGCTCTAAACGGACAACAATTCATGATCCCAGAAGCTGAACCTAGGAGAGGAGTTCTGCATTATCCTGTCGCCCATTGTGTCTTGTTTGTAATGGCAACTAAACCCCAGAACTGAGACCTCAACTAGACATGGAGAGATAATGTGACCCAGGCTACCCTTACTTTTAGGCAAAGGGAACATCAAAATCATTCTTTTTTTTTTTTTCCTTTCCCTGAAGAGCTCTAAGACATCATAGCACCTCCCTCCTAGGGCTGTTGTAAGGATCAAATGAAATAATATTTGTAAATTCCTTGCAAACCTTAAAGCCCTATAAAATGCTATTTTTTTCTTATCATACCAGTTTAAATAACATACTACAATTGCTTTATGATCTCTTCCCTTTTTCTACAGTAGGAAGTTCCAACAGCTCTCACATTCCACCACTTTAAATTCACTCTAATTAATTTTAATAAGTACTGCATTGTGTTTCCTTTCTCAGATTTCTTTCTTGTAGACACAATTTTTCTTGCACAACAAGATAAGTGTGGAAATATGTATATATATATATACATATATATATTCAATCTGTCAAGTATTTTAACATAATTAACAAGTAGTGGATTTCCTGCCATCTAGGGGAGGGTGAGGACTGGGGGGGGGGGAATTTGTAACAGAAAGCTTTGTAAGGGTCATTGTTGAAGAAATACCCATACCCATGTTTTGCAATTAAAAATCTTTAATTTAAAAAAAAGAAAAATAAATTTTAAAAAAATAAAAAAATTAATAAGCACTTAAGTGCTACTACTAAGTGCAAAATATGAAGAAGTATCCTCCCAATGTCTAATCAGAAAAAAATTCCAGGCCTAGAAACCTAATCTTTGTAGCAGAAGTCTGAAATATGAAGCCTGACTTTTAGACCTATTATATTCCATAGTGGAGTCTAAATCATATTAAAACAAGGGGAAATATTTAACAAAATGCATAAAAATACAATTTTATATGTGTATATATGTATGTGTGCACATATGTATATTCATATAGATTTTTAAAATGAAGTCAATACACACCTGCAGGGATCCTGACAAACAAGTTTGTGGATCCTGCTTCTTTTCAAGTTTGCATTACAGAATTGCACTATAACAATTTGCAATGTCTAGTAAAGTATAAGGGAACTATATATAAGGTTCCACTTGGAAGTCTCCTTGTGATATGGAGTTGACCCTGGGCTCTCCAAGACTTCAGAAAATACTAGAAAGGCTTCAAGTACAGATTTTGCTACAGATCTTTGCAGGTCCTGTCAGAGTTGCTCAGCCAAATTCAAAAACACTCATCACCAGGTCGACACTAAATAAAGAATTTTCCATCTACAGAATACCAAGAAGACTGTCAACTGTGTTGTAGAAGGGTTACAGTCTGCATTGCTGGAGTACTCACACTGACAAAATTACAGACTCAAGAGGCATTAAGAGGGTGAAGGAAGGACAAGAAGGAAAGAAGAAGACATTTTCCTTTTCTTTGTTAATGAAATTGATTTTCTAGTTTGGCAGGGATGGAAATAGAAGTCATTTATATTGAATATCCTGATGCCATAGTAGTATGAAATCCAGTAAGTGCATCCTGAAGTTTTCGAAATGAACCCCATTTCTATCATCTAACTGTTATAGAAGGAGATATAAGAGATATTGCAACACAGCAGATAAGAGAATGGGTCTCAGGAGCAAGAGGTAGAGAGAATATCTTCACCTGGGAGTTCCCTCTATAATAAAATCATAAATTCAATCCCCTATAGACTGGATGATGATCCAGTGATGACCACTGTCCTGCCAAGGAAAGACCACATGTACTTTCCAAGTAGCCTGACATAATTCCTCTAATTTCAAAACTACACAATAATAATAACAATTTACTAGCTAGCATTTATATATGCATTAAGGTTTACTGCACTGTATGTTATCTCACTATATGTTATTACAACCCTGGGAAGTAGATACTATTTTCTTCTCATTTTACAGATGGCTCTTTCTCCTTCTTTTTGTAATACCATTGTATACTTTTACATTTAGACCCTCTTGACTACTATGTCTGAGTAGTCCCCTCTCATTTTAGAATCAGGACTGCCAAAAGGATTCTTTACAGTAACTTGGTCTGTCCTACTATTGCCCTCTTGGATTCTCCCAATTTCAATGTCTCCTTCTCTATTGTAGATATGGATCACTGCCTTTTATACAACAATAAGACCCACTGGGACCCAGTGAATGGTACTATGCAAAATTGGATACCTCAATCGGAACGACTGGTTCACCATTCTGCTTCTAGGCCTCTCAGCATTAGGGATTGTCTTCACTTTTGCAGTTGGAATAATATTTACTAGAAACCTGAACACCCATGTGGTCAGATCATCTGGGGGCTTGATTATCTGCCATGTGATCCTCTTTTGCCACTTCAGCTTTGTCAGCACTAGCTTTTTTGTGGCAGAACCACAAGACTTCAAATGTAAAACCAGGCAGACCCTTTTTGGTGTGAGCTTTGCCTTGTGCATCTCCTGCATCCTGACAAAGAACCTAAAAATTCTGCTAGCCTTCAGCTTTGACCCCACATTACAAAAATGTCTGAAGTGTCTCTACAAGCCTATACCTATCATAGTGATTTGCACAGGGGTTCAAATAATCGTTTGTACAATGTGGCTTGTATTTGCAGAGCCTTTTATAGAGGAGAATTTCTCCATACCCTGAGTTATTATCTTGGAGTGTGATGAGGGTTCTATTATGGCCTTTGGTACCATGCTATGCTACATAGCTATTCTGGCATTTATTTGCTTCATATCTGCTTTTAAAGGTAGAAAGTTGCCAGCAAATTATAATGAGCTAAGTTCATAACATTTGGCATGCTCATTTACTTCATTGCCTGGATAATATTTATCCCCATTTATGTCACAACTTTTGGCAAATACTTACCAGCTGTGGAAATCATTGTCATTTTAATATGTAATTATGGAATTCTGTGTTGCACATTTTTTCCTAAATGTTATATCATTCTCTACAAGCAGGAAACCAATACAAAATCTGCCTTCCTTAAGATATTGTATATGATCTAGGCAATAACCTTAACAATCTAGTATTCGATAAACCCAAAGACCCCAGCTTTTGGGATAAATACTCTCTATTTGGCAAAAACTGCTGGGAAAATTGGAAACTAGTGTGGAAGAAATTAGGGCTTGACCCATACCTAACACCACATACCAAGATAAGATCTAAATGGGTTCATGATCTAGATATAAAGAGGGACTTTGTAAGCAAGTTAGAGGAACGTAATATAGTTATCTCTCAGACCTGTGGAGATGGAATAAATTTATGTCCAAAGAAGACCTGGAACTCCTAATTGAACACCAGATAGATAATTTTGATTATCTTAAGTTAAAAAGTTTCTGTACAAACAAAACAAATGCAGACAAGATTAGGAGGGAAGCATCAAATTGGGAAACCATCTTTACATTTAATGGTTCTGATAAAGGCCTCATTTCTAAAATTTATAGAGAATTGTCTCATATATATAAGAATTCAAGCCACTCTTCAATAGATAAATGGTCAAAGGATATGAACAATTTTCAGATGATGAAATTAAAACTATTTATAATCATATGAAAAGGTGCTCCAAATCACTATTGATCAGAGAAATGCAAATTAAGACAACTCTGAGGTACCACTACACACCTGTCAGATTGGCTAAAATGACAGGAAAAGATAACGATGAATGTTGGAGGGGATGTGGGAAAACTGGGACACTAATACATTGTTGGTGGAACTGTGAAGGGATCCAACCATTCTGGAGAGCAATTTGGAGCTATGCTCAAAAAGTTGTCAAACTGTGCATACCCTTTGACCCAGCAGTGTTTCTACTGGGCCTATATCCCAAAGACATCTTAGAGGAGGGAAAGGGACCCACATGTGCAAAAATGTTTGTGGCAGCCCTTTTTATAGTGGCTAGAAACTGGAAACTGAAGGGATGCCCATCAATTGGAGAGTGGCTGAATAAATTATGGTACATGAATGTTATGGAATATTATTGCTCTGTAAGAAATGACCAGCAGGACGATTTCAGAAAGGCCTGGAGGGACTTGCATGAACTGATGCTGAGTGAAATGAGCAGAACCAGGAGATCATTATACACAGCAACAACAAGACTATATGATGATCAGTTCTGATGGACAATGGCTCTCTGCAACAAAGAATTGTCTCAAACCAGTTCCAATTGTTCACTGAAGAAAACCATATATACCCTGAGAGAGGGAAATGAAATATGGACCACAACGTAACATTTTCATGATCTCTATTGACATTTGCTTGCATTGTGTTGCCTTTCTCTGATTCTTTTTTTTTTCTTGTAGATAGGATTTTTCTTGCATAACTTCTCAAGCATTTCAACATTATTAACATGTAGTGGACTTCCTGCCATCTAGGGGAGGGGAGGGGACTGGGGGTAAAATTTGTAATGGAAAGCTTTGTAAAGATCAATGTTGGGGAACTACCCATACATATGTTATACAAATAAAAAGCTTTAATTAAAAAAAAAAGTCAATGATCAAAAGAAAGGTCCTGTATAAACCAACATTTAAATAGCAGCATTTTTTGGCAGCAATGAACCAGAAACAAAGTAGTTGCCCATCAATAGGGAAACAGCTAAACAAAATATGGAATGATTTTGAATATAAATATAATGGATTAACTATATGATGCTATAAGAAATAAATATGAAGAAATATGAAGAATCCTCAGAGGCAAAGAAAGACTTATATGAACTGATGCAAAGCAAAGAAAGAAAACAGAATCAGGAACACAACTCAGTACAATGATCCCAACAATGTTAATGTAAAAAAAAAAAGAAATTCTGTGTAATTAAATGACCAAGCCTGAAAAAAAAAAAAGATATTGTATATGTACTTTTCCCAAAGTGCAAGCAACCTTAACGTGAGTCATATTTCACTGGATTCCAGGACCAGTGAAGTCCCTCTTCCAAACCA
>JAJPUD010000315.1:385573-510646 GCA_023553655.1 Myrmecobius fasciatus
AAAAAAAAAAGTCAATGATCAAAAGAAAGGTCCTGTATAAACCAACATTTAAATAGCAGCATTTTTTGGCAGCAATGAACCAGAAACAAAGTAGTTGCCCATCAATAGGGAAACAGCTAAACAAAATATGGAATGATTTTGAATATAAATATAATGGATTAACTATATGATGCTATAAGAAATAAATATGAAGAAATATGAAGAATCCTCAGAGGCAAAGAAAGACTTATATGAACTGATGCAAAGCAAAGAAAGAAAACAGAATCAGGAACACAACTCAGTACAATGATCCCAACAATGTTAATGTAAAAAAAAAAAGAAATTCTGTGTAATTAAATGACCAAGCCTGAAAAAAAAAAAGATATTGTATATGTACTTTTCCCAAAGTGCAAGCAACCTTAACGTGAGTCATATTTCACTGGATTCCAGGACCAGTGAAGTCCCTCTTCCAAACCACGTCTGTCTCAAGTCTCCAGTCATACTTGAGCAACACAAGTCCAGCCAATCACAGATGGCTGAACACATACAATCTGCAAGGAAAGGAACTGCTTTTGAAAACCACTTCCCTCAAACAATCCTTCCCCTTTAGAGCCCCACCCACCCCTTTTTCCCCCCTTTCCCTCCTGTTTCCTTATAAGTACGTCTATTATTCCCTCTGAGTCAAATCTGATGAGATGGAGATTAACCCAATTCTCATTCCCCTCCCTTTTCTCCCCTCAATCATAATAGGTTTTCTTTGCCTCTACATGTGATGTAATTTCCCTTATTTTACCTCCTTTTCCTCTTCTTCCAGTGTTATCCCTTTTCTACCTCTAATTTCTTTTTCAGTTTATCATATCATAGTAGTCATAAAATCACAATAAATATATCATAATAATCATAAAATCACAGTAATCATATCATAATAATCATAAAATCACAGTAATTGTATCATAATCATAATGTAATAATAGTTTCATAAAATCAACCCTCATTCTATAAGTATCTATAACATAAATATAGTTCTCAAGAGTTTTTTTTTTCTTGTTCCCTTTTTATGTTTCTCTTGTGTTCTGTGTTTGTAGATCAAATTTTTTGTTCAGTTCTGGTCTTTTCAGTAGAAATAGGTGAAATTCTCCTATATCATTGAATGACCATCTTCTTCCCTGGAAGATAATGCTCATTCTAGCTGGGTAACTTATTCTTGGCTGTAATCCAAGTTCCTTTGCCCTTCAGAATATCTGATTCCAGGCCCTTCGATCCTTCAAAGTAGAAGCTGCTAGGTCCTGTGTGATCCTAATTGTAGCTCCCCGATATTTAAATTGTTTCTTTCTGGCTTCTTGTAATATCTTTTCCTTGGTATGATAGTTCTGGAATTTAGCCACGATATTTCTGGGGGACTTAACTTTTGGGTTTCTTTCAGGAGGTGATCTATGGATTGTTTCAAGTTGTATTTTGCCTTCTGGGTCTAAAATATCAGGGCAGTTTTCTTTTATGATTTCCTGGAAGATAGTGTCTAGGTTCTTTTTTTCATCATGACTTTCAGGAAGCCCTATAATCCTTAGATTGTCTCTCCTAGATCTATTCTCCAGGTCAGTTGTTTTTCCTAGGAGATATTTCATGTTTTTCTCTATCTTTTCATTTTTTTGTTTTTGTTCGACTGATTCTTGAAGTCTTGATGAGTCATTCATTTCCAATTGTTCGATTCTAATTTTTAATGTCTTATTTTCTTCAGTTACTGTTTTTAGTTCCTTTTGCAATTGACCAATTACATTTTTTTTGTTCATTGCATTCTTTTTCCATTTTTTCTATTTTATTTTGCAGTGATCTCATTTCGTTTCCCCATGTTTCTTCTAACTCTCTTTTAAGATTTTTTATGCAATCTTCAAAGAAAGCCTTGTGACATGGAGAGCAATTTATGTCTCTCTTTGGGGCTTTTTCTGGAGTTGCTTTACCTTTAGGGGCCTCAGGATTTGAGGTCTGTTCTTCCCTCTCTCCATAAAAGTTGTCTATGGTGAGAGCTCTTTTTGGTTTTTTATTCATTTTTTTAAAGGTGTGAGGTCTGTTTAGGGCAAAGGTGGGACAGCTGCTTTAATTTGCCCTGGGGCAGTTCTGCTGATTGAGTTATTTCAGGAACTGGGCAGTTCTGCTGATCGAATTATGTCAAGTGCTGGGCAGTTCTGCTTTAGTTCACCCTGGGGCAGCTCCGCTGATTGAATTATTTCTGGTGCTGATCAGTCCTGTTGATTGATTGATTGCTTTAAGGTGCTGTGTAATGGCAGCTAGGTCCGATGCTCATCAGGGGTTCAGTGGTTCACAATCTATCCCCCTCAAAAGGCAGACCCTCCAAACCACCTGCCCACAATCAGGACAGATTGGTCCAAGAGGCCCGAAGAAGACTCCCAGGTGTGTGAAAAGCACAACGCTCCCACTCCTGTTCCGACTCCTGTTCCAGCTCTCTGCTCCAGCTCCCTGCCCCAGTCCCCCTGCTCTGCAGTCTGGGTTCAGCAGACCACCCCCCTGCTCAATTAAAACAGACCTGTTTTGAGGTTCTTCCAGAGTATCTTCTTCTAGAATCGTGTTGTTCTCCAGATATTGTGGATTTTTTTGCTTCAAAATCAGTCTAGAGGCTTCATATGTTGTTGGTTTGAGGGGAGGTTAGAGGAGGTTACAGAGACTCCTGTCTGATCTCTGCCACCATGGTTTCACCCCCAGAAGGAGGAGGAAAGGAGCTGCTAAAAATACAACTGGAACACTCTCAAAAAAAAGAATGTCTAGCATATGAATGAAGAACTTCCCAGAGCATGAATGAATTGCTTTCAGGAAGAAAGAATAGGACCACTTGTGGTTGGGAGACAATCTCCTAAAAATTCTTTCCCTGGGCATTTCCAAGTCAAAATCACTATCATAGATAAATTAAACTCATATTTGATTTATAACACTGAATCATTGCACTGACCCAATACCTTCCTAGTCTCCTTTAGAAATTTGGCCCACTCCTCAGTGGAACTCCAGGATGGTCCCTCCCAGAATCTTTACTGTAGCTCTCTTTGATAATAGAATCATGCACTCCACAACCAAAATAGCTAAAAGAGAAAAAAAGTTTAAATTATTAATATTTGCCTGAAATAACACATAATTTTCATATCCTTCTGTAAAGAGTTACTTTTTATTTTATTTTAGTTTGTTTTGAGATTGAGTCTTCCTATTATCATTCAGACTAGAATTGCAGTGGCCACTCATGGTCCCAATCTCATCCTTCACAGAGGCCTTGACCTCTGTTTCCTCTCTTTGGGCCATCTGGTGACCCTCTGTTTCTCAAGGTGTAGCATAATGGTGCCAGATTTAGCATGGATACCTGATCAGCTTTGCCTTGTGTAGCTCAGAACTCCAGAGCTCATGATCTACCAGAATGGATCTTCCCTATAACAGGGATTATAGTGGTATCCCACCCCATCTGGCAAAGAACAACTTCTATTTTTAAAAAATAGCTTGTTGTATATTTATGGTTGTGATTTTCTATATTCTGTGTTTATTTTTATAACAATTCTGTGATGAAGACCAAAAGATGCACTATTTAAGCAACCTATATATAGGCTGTATATTTTTATGGTCACAGAACTTGTAAAGAATGGGTTCAGCAAACTGGCCACTTTCTGTTTTTTTTTTTTCTTTTTCTCATTGTGAATGCTTTAATTATCAACAAATGCAAACATTTCAATAGATAAAGATGGGTAAGAAAAAAGATAGAACAAACTGAACTGTTGTATGCAGGTTACTTTAAAAAAAACATTGCACATACACATATTTAAAAGGAAATTTAACAAGGTATTAACAAAATTCTATTTGTGGTTTTGGTACTTTTTGTTTTCTGTGTGCTTAAAAAAGACTTTTTAAAATATTTTATTGATGATATTTTTGCAGTACTAGCATTTCTGCTCCATAAGAGACTTTTCTTGTAACAAAACAAAATTGGTTCAACTCATTTGCTGATTCCTGAATTCGTTCTTCCATCTTCCATCTTCAGCCCTCATTCATACAGGTGTGGGGTTCAAAATTGTCCAATCTTCAAGAAAAGCCACTCAGATAAGAGTCCATGGCCTCTTCTGGATAAAGTGGACCTCAGATCTTCCTCATAATCTGAGATGCCTCTTTTCCCAGGGCCTGATTTTTTTTAGGATTTAGTACCCAAACACGTAAAACAGGCACAGTAGAATAAATAATTACATTAGTTGTTAGACCGACTAAAGGTCAAAAAATGATATATCAATAGGGGAGTCATGGGTTGGGCAAAGTAGTGGACATCTCCAGTGACTAAGTAGTCATAAGATGGTCACCTCCTCATTTTGGGCAAGGCATAAAAATAAGTTGGAGGATTTTCCAAAGAATCAAGGCAAACTAACCATGCTGAGTTTGGATATGGAATTTGAGCAAAATAGGATGAAGATCTTTGTCAGTATTTTTGTACTTGTACAAGTGAGCTTCATTACTAGTAAACAAGTAGTGAATCTTGGATTAAGGTTTGAGGCTATTATAAGAATTTATCTTATCTATTTATTCCTATGTGATTTATGTAAAATATCAGATTGATTAATACTGATTGAAATAGAGTATGGGTCCAAATGAATCATTTCTCACACTGATTTTTCCTTGTGACTCTTATGTGTTCCTTTCTTACTCTCTTACTATCCTGAGCTTTCAGAAAGGTTCAGTTTAGGTGTTAACACTCTCCTTCAATTGGCATGTATGTACTTATCTGTTCATATGCTATTAGCTCCCTCAATAGAATATGTTTCTTTTGGTCAGAGACTATTATAAGTTTTGATACTGTATCCCCAGTGCTTTAATTATGGTAGAAGCTTCTTAAATTCTTGCTGGATTATATTATGTTTTTTTTTATTTTTTCATTACTCTCTCTGAAAAAGTAAAAAGTACTTTATATACACTAACTATACTGTAAATTGTATGAGTAGAAAACACATATTACATAAATGTCATGGCTCTCCTAATGTCTAGCATAGTATTCTGCACAAAGTAGGCACTAAGTAAATGCTTGTTGAGTGAATGAATGAATTCACTAAGAAAGTGTTTCTTGGATTTATTTATAAAACATCTTACACAAACAAATTGTTTGCTGCTGCCTGAATCTTAGCTGAGGCAAATTTGCCCAATCTCACAAGTCAAATGATATAAGCCAAGAATAAACCTTTTCTTAAGTACCCATATTTTCATCGTAAAAGGAACACATAATCAAAAAGCATCCATGGAAAAAATCTGCACATGAATTCAGACCATATGGCCTATACAAATCTTTGGGGTGGGGGGGAGATGTTCATTTTAGGAAGAAAAGAAAAATAGGATGGAGAGAGAGAAAAAAGGAATAAAAGGAGGAAAAAAGAGAAGGGAAGGAAGAAAGGAAGGAAGGAAGAAAGGAAGGAAGGAAGAAAGGAAGGAAGGAAGGAAGGAAGGAAGGAAGGAAGGAAGGAAGGAAGGAAGAGAGGGAAGATTATTAATTATTATTAATATATATACTTTATTAAATTATTAATTATTAAAGTAATTATTAAATACCAACTCAGTACCAGACATTATGCTAAACAAACACTTAAGAAATATTATCTCAGGGCAGCTAGGTGGTGCAGTGGATAAAGCACAGGCTCTGAAAGCAGGAGGCCCTGAGTTCAAATTTGACTTCAGACACTTAATAATTCCTAGCTGTGTGGCCCTGGGCAAGTCACTTCACCCCAATTATTTCAGCAAAAGAAAGAAATTATCTCATTTTCTCCTCAAATTGGCTTTGGGAGGTAGCTACTACTATTTTCTCCATTTTACTGATGTTTCCTTCCTTTTCTCTTTGCTCCCCAAATTTGCCAGGATCAGTATCAATTCATACACACATTTTCTATACAAGTAAATTTAAATATTGTACTATACATATTAGACAAAGGTATGTGCTTTAGCTATAAACATTTGAAATATATAACTTTTGATGAAATATATTCCATTTAATGAAATATATAACCTTTTTGTTTTTTTAACTTGATACTTTATAACTATGTAATTTATCAACTAAACCTTGAGTGAATAAAAAGTTGTTATTGTTATTATATTGTTTTTGATTTCCCTGTCTCTTATATCTGTGCTGATATTAAAAGTTTCTATTACTGACAAGAGGCAAAATTGTGGGAAAGTTTCTAGGCCCCTTGAATGTAGTCATACAAAATATCAACAAATAGCAATGTTATGTCAACGAAATAATAAAGTAAATATTGTACCATCAATGTCATTTGACAAATACTTGTTAAATGCCTCTTCTTTGGGAGACACAGGTACAGCCTGGACCAGGAAAAGCTTGGTACTTTAACACTAACAGCTACACATCTTTCCACATCCAATTCAAAGTGGAAGAAGTCACTCACTCTGAGAAATGAAATCACATTTATTTAACTTTCATAAATCACATTCCCAAGAAGTACTTAATTTATATAATGTCAAACACACTAATCAATTCAATTCAAAAGAAATTAGAATGCAAGCTACTTTGAGGGAAGGGGGAATATACATTTATATAGTACCTATTATGTACCAAGCACTGTGCTTAAGTGCTTTATAATCCTTACAGCAATCCTGCAAGGTGAGTATAGTAGTAATTGTTTTATTTTTTGGACTTGTATTTCTGGTGGAGACAGATGATAGCCTCTTAAAAAATCTTTTTGATTGATTGGTCTATTGATTAACTGATAGTCAGTGAGACTGCTTAGCATCATGGGAACCAAGCAGTTGGAATTGCAGAGTTTTTCATATACAACTATTTGAGTATTGTATAGACATAGCCAGGGTCATAATGAATGAAAGAAAGTTCTCCATTTTTTTTTTAAAAACCAGTAATAGTTTTTAAAAATATATATTGAAAAGAGATTACTATAACAACCTGTATGTTTAAAAAATACTATCTCTTTAGAAGACATTACTCATTCTTTCTTGAGTTGTCTTTTCTGACAAGGACACTGATGTTAGACAAAGCAAATCCATTTTTCAGAGATACGAACCCGCCCTTACTTATATTGACTATGCTATTCTTTGATTATCTTACTAGAAAATTGATTAATAATATCAGAAAACAGGGCAGCTAGATGGCCCAGTGGTTAGAGCACCAGCCCTGAAGTCAGGAAGACTTGAGTTCAAATCTGGTTTCAGACACTTCCTAGCTGTGTGACCCTGGGCAAGTCATTTAACCCCAATTGCTTTGGCAAAAAGTAAGTAAATAATATCAGAAATCCCTAAAGGTCAGCCTGAATAGTCTTCACACCCAAAGCCAAACACATAGCAATGAATTTATCATAGCTTCCCCAAATACAAGTATTTTCATTACAACCACAAGGCCAACATTATGCAGGTTAACCGGTTTGCAACCACTGTTGCAAGCAAGACTTTTTCCTTTGATCTGTAATTTTAAAGTATTAATTATAAGGTACCATGGTAATACAGTAGTAATTCCTACTTAAGGGTACACAATCCCCTAGGATGTTCGAGATGATGGTCCAAGGAGATCATTTAATGGGCACTTTCAGCAATCAGTAATTTCCCAAATGTTACAAATATAGTTTTCCTCCTTGACAACAAGCATAAGCATGTTTGAAACATAACAGGTTTCTTTTTCTGCAGTGATTCAAAGCCACCATAAGTACTTACTATGTGCCAGGCACTGTGGTAAGCTCTTTACAATTATTATCTCATTTGATCCTCAGATCAGCCTTGGAAGGTAGGTGCTATTATTATCTCCATTTTACAGATGAGGAAACTGAGGAAGCAGGTTAAGTGACTTGAACTTAGGTCTTCCTGATTCCAGATCCAGTGCTCCATCTACTTCACCACTCTGTGTATAACATTTTTCATGTTTATGCAGTGATTCGGTCAAATTCTGACTGCTTCTGACTAAGCACATAGTTTCTCAACCTGTCATCAAGTGGTTTCCAAACTGTGACAAAAGTATAACATTCAAATTAATTCCCAACAAATAGTCACCTGCATGCAGAGCAGTTCCCTCATTCTTCTCTGTTATTCTGTAATCATACATCATCAATTCGTAATTACATGATCTTGCAGTGCAAAGATCAGGGTATCTGAAAACCATGATTGCTGGGCATGTTTGATGTAAGTCATCTTAAAATCATCATGGACCATTACAGATATTCTGAAGGATCAAATAGGATATTGCCTCTCATTACAGTTTTAATGCTGGTTTTTAATTTAAATTTATCCTTTGCTGATATTACCATTCTCCCATCTGACAAATTTCCAAACGAAATGATTGGCAACACCATTCAATTGTTCAGTACAATATCTGTGACAGTATAACCAAGATAGCAGTGGCAAAAGAGAATAAAGTCATATCTGAAAAGATTCTTTCATAAACAGAGTTTAGTTTAAATAAACACTGTTAGAAATGAAGATATGAAATTTTGCTTCATGTACATTGATCATTTAACAAAACACTTGCCATTAACCAGCAAAAAAATAAATACTTTAAAGCATAACTATCTATTCATTTTTATCATTTAATTAGGTGGATTAAAAAAAATTCAATTAATTCCCATCTCTTAGAAGAAAGTTTGTACATTTTCCCTACCATTTTCTATAGCACATTTATGTAAGCAAGTACTTTCACTTTATTCTTCTTTTAAATCAAAATACAGAAATAAACTAGATGCTGAATCAGATTTAAGACTATGTTTGGTGTTGAACCAAATATTTTAAGCCTTTGCTCAAATAGAAAAGTCCAATATTAAAATTAAATTTATATATGAGTATCATATTATGTTAAACACTTTCTAACTTCTGATTTATATCATCAAAAATGTCATTTATATTAAAAAATGTTTGTCAAGTAAAAAATAAATATGAAGTATTGGAGATTATAGTAAGCATATGAGTTCTTGCTGGATTACTTCTTTTAATTCTTATAGGATGTCCCATGTAAAACATTCATAATTATTTTATAGTCTGTTTTATTATTTTATATTTAGTTTTCACAATTATAAGTAGAATAAATCTCATATTTTATCATTTTAATTATATAATATAAATTTTGATTTGGAATTGAACTCCCCTAAAATTAAACTAGGTCAAACAGAAAATAACTTCATAAGACAACATGCAGTATTAAAAATAAAATCTTAACCAAAAAAATGGAGAGAGTTTAAGGGTATATATTATCAAAAACACCTAATGAGACTAATAACTTAAGAACAGATAATCTAAGAATTATTGGACCACCCAGAAATAATGATCAATAAAAAAGCCTGTGTGACATATTTCAAGAAATTATACATGAAAAATATTTATCTCCCTTAAGATCAGAGAATAATATTTCAAAAGGCAAAAGATAAATTTATGACCAAATATAATCTATCTGGCAAAATTGCAAATAATCTTATAAGGAACAAATGTTGTTGCTCATGTATGTCTTTCATTCTCAAAGATAACCATCACATAGTGGCTAAGCTCTTTACAATTATTATCTCATTTGATAATTTTCAAGTTTTCCTGATGAAAAAGTCAGAATAAAAAAGACCTTTGAAATAGAAATGCAGAAGACCAGAGAAGCATAGAAAGGTATACATATTTTATGTGATGAATTGAAAGAGATTATGTAATAATTTTAATTTACCAGATATTAAGGAAGGAAGAAACAATTGTCCTCTTAGAGTCAAAGTCTTCAAGCTACATAAGATGCTGCTCTGGCTATGTCTCTTGCCAAGGATAGGAATGGATCAGAAAAGAATAGGGATGAGGGGAAAGCTGGTACAAAGACAAGGAAATTGGAGATAGAATGTTGTATGTAAGGAACAGTAAGAAAGATAGTTTGGCTAAATTATAAAATATGTAACAGAGAGTAAAGAATTACAAAACTGAAAAGATATAATGCTTCTTTCTACAAGATTTTGGCAGTGTTTTTGTGCAGTCTTGGATAGAATGAAGGAATTTAAAATTGTTCTGTGGGGTTTTTTTGTTTTGGTTTGGTTTTTTACATCTTTCCTTCAGGGATATGTTCAGAGTTTTTCTGGGATGTTTGTGGGCAACATCTTGGTTTCTCTAGGTCCTAACATGTTGCCATCTCCCCTTTCCAATATTTCCTAGTTTTTTGGGTTTTTTTAATAGATCAGGCTGCCTAGTGGTATAAATTTTTTTATAGGTACCGTAACTGCTTTGAATACTAGAATTGTGAAGTATTGCCTTACCTCCTAAAATGCAAGGCACTATAAATGTGAATTTGAAAAGCGATCTGAGCAGGTAGGTGGGATAGTGGATAGAGTGCTGGGCTTTAAGTCAGTAAGTCCTCAGACATTTACTAGCTATATGACTTTGAACATGTCACTTAACCTGTCATTGCGACAGATTCCTTATCTATAAAATCTATAAAATAATAGCTACTTTTCAGAATTGAAGTGAGGATCAAATGAGATTATTATTATAAAGTGCTTAACACAGTATTTGGCACACAGTAGCTACTATGTAAATGTTAACTATTTTTAATTATTAAAGATTAGCTGCATATTCAAATATATCTAAACTCTTCTGTAGAGAAAGCTTCAGATTCACTAATCAGATCTCTTATTTTCTTATTTTATATTTCAAAATACTGTTCTCAAGTCTTTCTTGCAAACCTAATCTTAGAATTGAAAGACATCTCAGATGCTATTGAAACCTGTCATCTCCAACTACTCACTCTTAAAATTCTTCCTACATATTTAATCAGTTGTCATATCTAATCATTTCTATCCCCCAACTATTTTTCATTTGTTCCCTTTTCTCCACTCACTCAATCATCACCCTAATTCAGACTTTTATCACCTAGTCTATTGCATCACTAGTCTATTAGAAAAACCTCCTAGCTGCATCTAGTCTCTGTCCACTCCTATCCACAGAGCTGCCAAAGTAATTTTTCTAAAGCTCCTCTATGATTCTGTCCTTTCCCTATATATATGTAAAGATAAATTGTCCTATTTGGCACTTTCATTCCTTCACAATTTGTTCCCATCCTATCTTTCCAGCCTTATCCTATGAATGTCATGGAATATTATTGTTTTGTAAGAAACGACCAGCAGAATGATTTCAGAGAGGCCTGGAGAGACTTGCATGAACTGATGCTGAGCGAAATGAGCAGAAATAGGAAATCATTATACACAGCAACAAGATAATACGATGATCAATTCTGATGGACATGGCTCTCTTCAACAATGAGATGTTACAAACCAGTTCCAATTGTTCAGTGAAGAAAGCCATATACACCCAGAGAGAGGGATCTGAAATGTGGACCATAACATAACATTTTAATGCTTTCTGTGAATGTCTGCTTGCATTTTGTTTTCCTTCTTAGGTTGGTTTTTTTTTTTCTTTATTTTTCTAGATCTGATTTTTCTTGTGCAAGATAACTGTGTAGCTATGTATACACATATTGAATTTATCATATATTTTAACATATTTAGTATGTATTAGACTATTTGCCATCTAGGGAGGGGATGGGGGAAGGAAGGAAAAATTTGGAACAGAAAATTTTGCAAAGGTCAATGTAGAAAAATTACTCATATGTTCTGCAAATAAAAAACTTTAATAAAAGTTTAAAAGGATATCAAAGACTCTCTGATAATAACAAAATAGCCTTCAATTAGCTCCTGGAGTTCTATTACTCTAATTACAAAAAGGTATGTGATGGGTTGTCATAAAAACCCATTGTGCAATGAGTTTCTGCATAAGGAAAAATATCGGCTCTGGCTTTTTCAAGTCACTGAGGGGATTACTGGTATTTCAAAAGAAGAGGTGAGGGGTCAGAATACACTTGGAGCCTCGAGGATTATGCTCCTACTAGTTTTGACATACTGAGACCATCCTGCTTCTGACTCATGATAAATGGCCATTTTAACTACCTTTAGGAACATTCTGAGGATGCCACTGCCATCTAGTGGTAATTATGTCACTTTGCAATGTCTAAAATCAATGATTAGAGAGTTTGTGAACAAAGAATAAAAATATCCAAGAAAACTTTGAAGGATATGTATTATAGAATGAGATCTCTGATCTAGCTATATTTCACATTTTAATATTTTGAGCACCTCCCAAGTTAAACTGGAACCCTGCCAACAAGGGAAGTGTTAATAAAAATTGCTCTAGGACCTTTGCCTCCTTTTAGGCTTAACTACGCAAGGAATAGATAGCAACCTGAGCATTCGCAGACTGAGTGCTCTGGTGGCCATCAGGAATATTTTGCAGACCCTGGGGAAAGAGCTCTTCTCCTATTGTGTCCAGAAAAGAATCTAACAAAATCTGAATGGGTGTCTAGTAGAGCACCGACACCTAGTGGACAATTCAGATAATGCAAACTGCTAAGTAATATTCCTGGATAGATAACTGACCTTGATCCCACCACAGTAAATTTAAGAAAAGCAACGAATACTTCAGTCACATAAACAAAAAAGGTCTCACTTGGGACCAGAGTCCCAATAATATAATTTTCTTTCTTTCTTTCTTTCTTTCTTTCTTTCTTTCTTTCTTTCTTTCTTTCTTTTTTTTTTTTGCTGAGGCAATTGGGGTTAAGTGACTTGCCCAGGGTCACACAGCCAGGAAGTGTTAAGTGACTGAGGCCAGATTTAAACTTAGGTCCTCTTGACTTCAGGGCTGGTGCTCTATCCACTACACCCACTAGCTGTCCCCAATAACATCAATATTAATATTCATTCCTATGTGAAATCAACTGGTTAATATCTTTGTGATGAAAATCTCAAACCTCATGAAGTTTCCTGACAAATTAGAAACTTCAAAACAGATCCCCTAAAAATTGTTACAAAATTATATATAGTGACAAGATCACTGGATTTGTGCTTCAATGCCAGCTCCATCAATTACTTTTGTTTGACCTTGAGCAAAATCTCATAAGACTTGTACTTGCTTTGTAATTATAGATATTCCCATCAGGCAAAACCCATAAAACCACTTTTGCCATAATTGGTTAGCTCAGAGACTCTGTAATCTAATCTGGGCCCCAGGTAAATCTTCCTCGTGACCAGGACTGAAGCTTTCCTAACTTACCAATCAAACTGGGTTATAACCTTACTGTTGCTCTTGGGTCCTTCTCCTTTTGCTCACATCATTCTTTCCAACTGGAATTCCCTGCCATCCTCCCTTTCCTTCTCTTTTTATTAAAATGGAATCCAGAATTCAAGACCCAATTCCAGTCCCTATTACTATCAGGATACCCTTGTCCTTTGGAGCCTCTAAACCTATTTTTCTCTTCCAAATCTTGAATATCTTAAGAAAGGGTATTAATTTGCAAAAGTAAATTCATAAATCATACAACAGAAATAAGAAAACAGTGAGCTAATAAATTATCTGCCCTAAATATCAGTGGACAATTCTCAAGCTTCTTATATAAAATAAATTTTTCTACAGGCCATATCATGTCATCTAACTTGATACATACTTTGATATCAGCTATATTACAGTCAGAAAGCAGAGCCTTTCTAATCTACTAATGTAAATATTCAAATCATGAAAGATTTTGAAGAGGGAAGGAATAATGGGGAATATGAGAAGTTACAGTTCCCAATATTTCATTTTCTCAGCCAGTTAATAAAAACATATCAAACTACCAGCTAGATAGCTTAGTGAATAAAACATATTACTTGAAGTCAGGAAGATCTGGATTTGAATCCTGCCTGAAGAAACACCTTAATTTTGTGACCCTGGGAAAGTCATTTACCTTGTAGAAGCTTCAATTTCTTTATCTGTAAAATAGGGTAATAATAGCACCAACATCCTAGGTTGTGAGGATCAAATGAGTTAATATATGCAAAATATTTTGCAAACATTAAAGTGTTACATAAATATATAAAATTAAAGTGCCATACTAATAAATATCATCATCTCATATTCCCATCTGTTTTTCAGTAGTTAAATTTTAGGAAAATTTTTTAGAAATTAATTGGAGTTTATGCTTTATTCCTTCTATTATATTATCTTAGGTCTCCCTAAGTCCTATCGTTCTCCTTTAGTCTAAACTAACCACCACTGCCAGTTTAAGCTTCTCAATACACAGTTATAATTATGTCATTCTTCTTTTCAAAAATGTTCAGGGATTCTCATTGCTTACTAAATAAATCAAAAGTCCTTAATTGGAATTCAATCTACCTTTCTAGTTTCACTTCACAGTTCTCCCTTTCCCATACCTTCTGGTCTAGTTAAATTGATCTATCTTCTTTTAGATTTTGCTCACATTATTCTCTACAACTGGAATTCCATTCCACCATCCTAACCTTTTCCTTTTGCTGAAATGTAATTCAGCCTTTATGACACAACTCAAATATTACTCCTTATGTAGACTCTTCCTAACGTCAAGTTTCACCACTCCAATTCCTCATTACCACCACCACCAATCAAGCAAGAGTGAGCTCTCTGTCCTTGGAATTCTAGTACAACTTTATAACTACCTACTTATTAATTCAATACCTTTATCCAATAATCACCTACTCTAAAGTAGGTGAAAAATATTAGGCATGAGTGCTATATCAATCAATATATATTAAGCACTTATTATGTTTTAGGCACTGTGCTAAGGATTCAAAAAGAGTCAAAAGTTTGTCCCTGTCTTTAAGGAACTCACAATCTAATGAAAGAGACAACAAATATGTACAAACTATATGGAGGATAAATAGGAAATAATTAACATAAGGCACTAGAATTAAGAGAGTTTGGGAAAGACTTCTTTTACAAAGTGGGGTTTTAGTTTAAACTTGAGGGAAACCAAAGAAGCTAGAAGGCCAAGATCAGAAAGATGAGATCTAGACATGTGAAATATACAGAAAAAATGTCCAGAGAGGAGATGGAATGTCTTGTTTATGGAACAAGAAGTTTAGTATTATTGGATGAAAAAGTACTTGGAGACGAATAATATGAAATGGTAAAAAAAAAAAAAAAAAAAAGTGAATTGTTGTAGGCCGTGTGAACAAATGTAAATAGCATTGACCCTTGAATCAGGGAATATGGGTTCAAATCCCAACTGTCTGAAGTTAATCCCTTACCCTCCCTTGGCCTATTTTCTCCTTGGTAAATGAGGGATTGGGCTAGCTGGCTTCTGAAATGTGTCCACTTCTACATCTCTGCTTTAAGTGTAGCAGTGTCCATGACAGGAAAGACAATTCCACTGGTCAGTCCAGATGTGCTCAGTTCGGGACACTACATGTTAAGAAAACCATTGACCAATTATAGAACAACCAAGATGATTAAAGGATTAGAATTCATGCCATGTGACAGTCCTTTGAAGGAATAAGGACATTGGATATGAAGAAGAAAAGATTTAAGAAAAAGCACAATAGGCACTTTTAAATATTTGAAGAATTATCACATGGAAGAGATAGTAGATTTCTTCTACCTGGGCTCAGAGGGCAGACTAGGAAGAAGATGCAATGGTTGAGGAATGAACATGTTTGGACTGAATGAAGGGAAAATTTTCCTAATAAGAGTTTGAAAAGTGGAATTAGCTGCATCAAGAGGTGATAGATTGACTTCTACTAGACATCTTCAATAAAGACTGGATTTCCACTTTTTAAGTATAACATAAAAGAGATTCTTGTTCAGATAAGTCAGATAACCACTGAGATCCCTCTCAAAGCAAAGACTGGAATACTACCCAATTTTATGGTATGACTGAGAGGATCTCACAGATGGGAACAGTTTATAAGGCCTATGTTAAACAAGCAACTCAGTTCTGCAGATATAACATGACCTCAGAATTCCATTTTGCTATAAGATACTTTTATGCAGCCAAAAAAGCTTTGACACTTTTAACAATCTTCTGGGAGAGTCTATGAACTAGCCTTTTAGCTCTTACACCAATTTCAGAGGAAGTTAGGAAACACTTAAGGCAAGAACATAGTAGTTGTAATAGAAGTAAATGACTATTTAAGGGCTGAGCACACAAATCTCCATCTTCATTTAATCTTTATTGAATAATATAACTAGAATCTTTAACATTCAATCAATATAGTCCATCCTGTCAGTAACATACTCTTCTTTTAACATGATGAGCATCTCTCAGAGTAGAGTTAGAAATGCCAACAATAATTAAGCATGAAGCCTGTAAAAGGTGAGCGGTGTCTTTCATTTTTTTTAACCCCTGTGTTTTTTTACACAAAGCTGTGCTTTAATAATATTCCTTGGCAGTTGTATGGATGGGATTGTAGACAGGTGAAACTTGATATAGGGATATCAATTAGTCAGATATTGCAATTCTAGGCCTCTGAGATTTACTATCTGGGTGAGTGCCATTTAAACTCTCCAAGCCTGCTTCCTTATTTGTGATAAGAAATAAGAACTCTTTCACAGGTTACTGTGAGGTTCAAATAAGATAACATATATAAAGCCTTTTGCAAGCATGAAATCAGCTATATAAATATCAGCAATTTTGAATACCATGAGAAAATTAGAAGATTCTTCTTCAAGATTCCTAATGAGACACTAGGGCTGGATTAAGGGTTGAGTTATGGAGGGGAAGAGGGAGGGTTCCATTAAGTCAGAAAATTTCAGCAATAATGCCCTTAAAAAGCACAAGTTGAGCATAAATAGTCCATATGAACATTTGGACTGATGTGGGGTATGGCATGCTGGGTGGTTCCTTGCCAGTGTCTCCCATGTCACATAACCAAAGTTCTTCAGAGAGAACTTTAAGAGTATCTTTGTATCTCTTCTGATACACCTTCCTTGCAGGAATTCTCTATAAATCTTTTACAACAACACATACTTGGCATTTAAACAACGTGGCCAGCCCACCACAGTTGCACTTTCTGCAATAGAATTTGAATATTTGCGATTTAGCTCAGTTCCTTATCTTGCCAGGTGATCTTCAGAATTTTCCTAAGATAATTCAAATGGAAGCAATTCAGTTTCCTAGCACTGATAGACTATGCAGGTTTCAAGGGGATACAACAATGAGGTGAGCATAAATTTTCTGAGATCTTCAGTTTGGTAGTCAATCTAATACTTCTTCCCTCCCACACTTTCCTTCAAAGCCTCCCAAATACTGAGCTAGCTTTTCAACACATATGTCAACCTCATCACTGATCTATGTATATATCCCTGGGAAAAAAAAATACTGCCAAAGTAAACGAATTTATCTACAGCATTCAAATTTTCTACATTTGCTGTAACTCTATGGATAATGTGATGCTGTTTGGAGGAGAACCTCAGTTTTCTAGGTGTTTATTATTAGGCAACTCAGTATAGCAGAAAATAGATATAACCTTTCTTGTATCTCAGCTTCAGAAGCTGCACTAAGTGCACAATCATCTGCAAACAAAAAATCATGCACTAACTCTCCTTCCATTTTAGTCTTGGTCTGTAGTCCTTTCAAATTAAACAATTTACCACCAGTGTGGAATCTGACCTTGTTGCCATGTTCATCCTCATTGAAGGCATCTAATAATATTGCTGAAAACCACATGCTAAAAAGCAGGGAGCAAATACAGAGCCTTGTTTCATTCCACTGGTGTCTGAGAAAATGCAAGAGCATCATCTATCATCCAAAAACCTAGGCAAGCATGCCATCATTAAATTAATATGCGATACTGATGAACTTCTCCAGGTAACTAAATTTTGACATAATTTTCCATAATCTCTCATGACTGACAGCATTAAGAGCGGAGACAGTGCTGCTGTTGTTTGTCCTTTGCTCTCAAAGAATGGACCATGACATCAGGGAGGGGATGCCATGACATGCAAGTGAATTGGATTTAAGTGAGAGAGGGCTAGGCAAGGTCACCTGCCTCATTTTCCCCTCCAGAGCCATCTGGGTCCAGTGGCAAGGAATCTTGAGATCTACTGGCCAGATTTCTTTCTTAAGGACCATGCCTTAAACCAAAATCAATCTGATTCTTATTGGTCACCAATAATCCCAAATCAAGTTCCATTTGGTCATTGTTTGAGTCCAGACTGACTCAGATTGAATGGAAATAGCAACCATTTCTGCTTTGGCCAGAAACTCTGAGAGTCCTCCCCTTCCAGATTTATTTTTTTTAGATTTTAGGGGGGAAAGAGGGAGACTAGGTGAAAGAGGAGATTCTTTGCCTCAATTGCTACCTAGCCTTAATCACTAAATAGGTATGGCCTCAGTCAAATTGAGAATTGTTAAGAATTTAAGCTTAAAAAGGCTAATGTCTCCTATTTCATCCAGGCTATCTCCAGTCACCTTAATCTATACCTTGCCACTGGAAACAGAGAACAAAGGAGTGACAACCCTGTTCACAGTACAGTGTAGTGACTGACATACCACCTCAGAACTATTCAAGAAGTTTAGAAGGTTTCCAGTTCACATGACCCTAACAAGATAGTCTAGATATTTTCTAGGAATCTTTTCAAATATCTTCAAAATAAGCATTATGTACAAGAGATAAAATAATTTCAATTATCTCAATAGTCTCTAATGTGGTAACAGCTCACTGAAATAACAGTAAAGAAGACAACTTCCTAAATCCTATATGCTCTCTTAGCACCTTCTCTCTTACTGCACACCATGCTTTATCAAGTAGCAAAGCTGTACTAGCTTCCCCCCAGGTCTGCTCAACTCTACATACCATCCTCCCCCAAATTCCTCATCCCCAAGTCTAGTGACAGAAAGTCAAAGGCAGAAGCTTACTGAAAGCTGAACAACAGAGGGAACTGAAGCAGGACATATGTAGGTTATCCGTTTACCATTCCACTAAGCCTGAAGGAGAAAGCCTAGATCTAAAAGGATCAGTTCTATTCCCCCTTGAAGTCACTTCAGGTAGAAACTGAAGATAGTAAAAAGTGAATTGTCCAACAAGGGAGAAAGCTGACACAGTTTTTGGATTCAGTTCCCAAAGAAACTATCATCAACTGGGAGAAAGTCAGAAAATGAGTAATAGGGGAATTTTATCTTAAGACTAAAATTACCAAAGAAGAAAAATCAAGTAAAGATTTTAGATTTAAACAAATAAAACAGGAAGATATTAATAACAAAAGAAAGTATGTCGCCCAAATTATGTAAAAGAGTTCAAACATCTATGAATAAATATTGCAAAATAAGGCAAAATAAATTAATAGTTAATGAAGCAGGGGAACCTGTGGACTTTCAGGATAGAATGGACTCATGGCAGGATGTTCCTGACTAGTTCAAAAGAGAAATAAGAATTATGAAAGCCAAATTCATGGCCTGTATAGCAGAAATGATTGGCAGAATTCAGGGAAAAAACAAAACAAACAAACAAAAAAACCTGAATCCATGGTGCTAAGTCTCACTAAAGAACCAAAAGAAAGAATAACTGATTGGGAATACAAATATATAGAAGTCAAGGACGATGTGGAAGAAGGCACAAAAAAGCAGTAACATAAAAAAGATCTTCATGCAAATGATACAGTGTTTTGGATACAGGATGCATAAAGACAACTTAAGGATTATAGATTTCCCAGAAAGGTACAAGTCAAAAAAGTTTAAATATCCATAATACAAAAATACAAAGTAACTGCCCAGAACTTCCAAACAGAAAAACAAATTGCCAATCAAAGGCAATGCACAGATTGACTTGGTGGGGGGGGGGGGGAGGGAGACCTATGAGACAAATTCCAAAATAAGAAGTGGTTAAATTTTACAATTCTTAAGGATAATCAACAAATGACATGAAAAAAACCTTCAAATATAAAGTAAATTCAAATCACACAAAACAATTCTGCACTTTGCTGAAATATCAAGAGGAAAAAGAATTGTGCTCGAAAAAGAAAATGTGCTTAAGATGCAAAATGAGGTAACATACTCTGCAAACCTAAGCTTAATTATTAATGAAAAATGACATTCAGTAAAGAATGAAGTGTTCAAAGCACTTCTAGAATGAAAACCAGACTTAAAGAAACTTATTTGCTTTTCAAACACCTCAGACGAGATATACAAGACAGGTAAACAGGTACAGCAACCAAACAAAGACAACAAATGAAACAGTCTGTTAGATTTCTATCTAAATGTACACAAGGAGAGGAGTGAACACAGAAGACAAATAGAAGGGATAGGGGAGAAACAGGGGTTGGTTCAGAGATGAGGAAAGAGAATAGTAGAATAAAATGTGCATATAAATTAGATTGATAAACAAGAATTTATTGAGGTGCTACTATGTGCTAGTAAACACCGGACTAGGACTAAGCAGACACAGGTCTTCTAGAGTAGACCTCTAATTTCATTGGTATGGAGAACACTCAGATGATAGAACCTCTCTACCAATACATGACAACTTCTTGGGATAAGGGGAAGAAATTTTAGGGTATAAGTAGACAGAAAACAGACAAAAATGTGTAAGTCTCTGAATTTAAGGAGCTTACTTTCTAATTAAAAAACCAGCATGTATACATGTGTATATACATGATATACACATACACAGATGCAAAGTGGGGACTAGCTAGGAGAATTAAAGAAGCTGAACATAGTAGCACTTGAAAAATAGTCCTAGCTATATGAGATATTAAATACGTAACCAGCTCTAGCCTTTCTCTAGCTTCCCCCCCAAAAAAAGTTCTAATTTGTATTTATAAGATACTTTAAAGCTTGAAAAAGCATTTTTGCCTTAGATATGAAATAACCGTATCCACATTTTTCTGATGACAACAGAGGTTAAGACTTGTTGGTAGTGGTGGTCCTTTGTTTTCAGAAGATCAATATCATGAAATGTGCAGAAATAAACAATTAGGCTAAGAATTCAAGGGGCAATTTGAACCCCTATCTCTAGGATCAAACTCCAAATCTATAGCTTTTCCTCACTATGTAACCTGCTTTCATATCCCAAAATGTCTCTCAATTCCACATTCTCCAGAAATAAAATATGAGATGCTTGAGCAAAGATGAATTTACCAAGTACAGTTAGAATGGTTTGGAGTGGAGAACTAAAGAAGTCCAAAAGGGATTAGAGGTCAGGGAGTGGACTGAAGAGGTTAAGGAAAAGGAGCAGAGGGCATTGGAGAGAGGCCTGAAAAGAGCCCAGGCTTTTAGTTCCATGTGAAAAGCCTACTGGATTACTGATTCAGTTGCATCCCACTCTGCTCCAACGTGAGATGGGATTTGAGAAGAAAAGGCAGAGACATACTGGTTGTGACTTATGGCCCTCTGCACCTCTACTTGACCAGACTCTTTCCCTCTGGTTTGGGGATGGCTTTGGCCTATTTGTAGCTTCCCTTTGATTTTTGGTACCTAGAAGTGAAATGGTTGATTGCTAGGCCCAACAATAAATTGCATACCTTAGGACAAACTAGGTTAAATTCTGAGGTCTGTCACCAAAGGATTATCACATCCTATTGCAGTGAGATTGCAGGCACAATCAGTAAAAACTACCAAGAGTCTAATTTCTCAAAGGAAGGGGCTTTGTTGTATAAAAACTGACATAACTAAACAACCTCAGGGAACTGGTTGGTCAGAGGTCATTGCTTGCAAGGAATATTTATAGAAAAATAATTATCTCCTTCCATGGGAGGTTACTCTTGAACCACTTGGGGAGTCACCAATACTTTGAAACCAAAAAGTTTCTGCTGCAGTCCCAAATTTGGCAGCTGCATTTCTTTTAACACCTTCCAAGCCCCCTGCATCTGGATGGATGCGCAACTGCAATCTGCTTTTTTTTCCCTGTGGTCAAGTGCCCAAGCAGAAATTAACAAAGGCCCTGTTGGGATCTATTCCACTATTATCTTCAATCTATTGGGTCTTTCCCGTTACCTACAAATATGTTCATGTCTCCCATCTTCTAAAAATTCGCACTATCAATGCACTATTTCTCATTACTTTCATAGCTAACCTCTTTAAGTAATCTGCATTCATTGTATTCTCCCTCTCATCAATCTCTTTTCAATCCTCTACCTCATCCTTCAAATGAAAATACCCTCTCCAAAATTACCAAAGATCTTTTAATTGCAAAATTGAATGGCTTTTTCTTAATCCTCAATCTCCCTGACCTCTTTGTATTGTCAGAACTTTTCCTTCTGGATATTCTCCTAAGGTTTTATAACACTGTTCTCTACTGATTCTTATGTCTAATTTTTTTTTTCTTTTTTGTTCTTCATCCATGTCTTGCCCATTGTCACGGATGACCCTGTTTCTTCCCAAGGCTCTATGTTGGGCTCTTTTCCTTCTATACTCCCACTCACTGATCTAATCACTAATCACTCCATGGGTTAAATTATTTCTTCATGAAGATCATTACCAAATCTATCTATCCAGCTCTGTCTCTGCTGAACTAGTTATACATCTTCAACTGTTTCTTAGACACCACATAGTCCATGAACAGGATATAGACATAATAACCCAACATACACAAAACATAACTAGTTTTTTACCCAAATGCTCCCTCTTTATTAAATTCTCTGTTCTTTAGAGAGCAATATCATCTTCCTAGTTACCCAGGTTTTCAATCTTCTGTGTAAATCCTTGACTGCTCACTTACATTCATCTCACATATCTAATCCATATCTCATCTCATACAACCACATTTCTAGTTCAGTCTCATTTAGGTTGAATATCAGTGTATTTGGTCTTTTTGCCTTATATTCTACTCCATTCCATCTTCCACACAGTTGTCAAGGTGATTTTTCTGTGTAAATCTGACCCCCAATTCTCTAATGGTTCCCTATTACTTCTAGTGTTCTGGCACAAATTAGGGTTCCATTCCAATTTTGAATTTAACACTACTAATCTGGCAAATAATTCCAGATATACTCTGCATAAGTCATGGTCTATTACATTGGAAATGGAAATAAACCTCACTTTAATATGACAAACCTGTGCTGTAAGTTCATGACCTCTTTATAAATGTTTCTACTAATTGCCACAGTAACAGTTTCGATTGCTGATATTTTCTTGGAACCAATTAATATAGGTATGTAGGAGAGCAGATCATGCACTTAATACTTAACCTCAATGAAAAGTTGTGTTAGGTAAATTGCTTAGTTTACTATATTCTCACAGCACTGTTTCTAAAATCACTTTGTATAGAAAGAAAGCCCCTTGGCACACATATTTTAAAGAGTCTAGATGATGTTTTCTCATAATGCTAATATCTTGAAATACTAAGACTCCTGCTCCTCTTTCTCATTACATGATCAGTCTCCTTGAGGGGCCACACACAAATCTATATATTTTACATCACACATTTTCTTACATATTTCTGTTGGGTCTGCATTTGATATTAGCTTTAATTTTCCCTAAATATTTCAAAATATATCTAATATACTTTTTAAACTACAAACCATTTTAAAGAGTCAGTTAGGCAAAAAAAGTTTTGAGCTATTCTGTTGCAGGCTGTTGAAAAACTTGAGTGCCTAACAAAAGTGAGCACAGAAAGCTGTGGTAAAAAAAAAAAAAAAAAAAAAAAAAAGGCGAAAAGAAGAACTGATTAAGACATAATTCTGTTGGAAGAAATGTTCATCTATTCATTGCTACCCAATGACACCAACTATAATGTAAACCAAAATATTAAATTTAATGAAGAGTATCAGTTTTTCTTTTAGTAGTGGTAGCTACTATGTATTTTTAAGTGAAAAATTTTAATCTCATTAAAGTTCCTTTATCATATCTAGCTCTACCTTATAATTCAAAAGGTTGGAAATATTTACTGGAAAACTTAATTTTCCTATAGTATTTAGTCACTAAACTCTGTAACTTCTGGTTAGTTTCATCCAGATAAAACTCTACATTATTTCAGAAAAATTTTTATACCAACTTCAAACATTTTAAATTAATTTGTGGTTTAAAATCCATTACTCTATAGGTATAAAATGAACCACTATATTTGTATTACAGCAAAGAACTCCAAAAAGAAGAAAAAAAAAAGGTTTAAAGGCAAGAAGACACAACTGAAATAGCGAATATGAAAGCAGTCATTAAAAGGCCTTAACAAAATTGAAAGGAAGATGGTTTAATTTCAATTGATTTTTCATGTTACATAAAAAATAATTTGAACAGTTCAGGGAAAAAAAAAACAAAACAAAAAGCTGATTCAAATAGTTCTGACATACTGACAATTGAAATACAAAGTCACCATCTTGTACATTTAAAATTCTGTGGCAACCTGATATTTAACTTAAATACTTCAAAAGAAGTGATTTCAATAATATAGTTACTCCATCTAAGTCTAAACTGTTTTTTTGAGTTTTGTAACCAAAAACATTGATTCACACTGGTCAAACTTCTGGTAATAAATTTAATAGGCAGGCTGAATGAAATAATTCATCAGATTTCTATTTGGGTTCTAAAGTAAAAGTTTTTTAAACAGAACAAAAATGTATATTACATAATTTAAACTCAATTCTTATGTTCAGGTTGCAAAAATGTCAAACATTCACATGTCATTGCAAATAGTACAGACCAAAATAAAATCAGGTGATATCTTTGTCCTTTAAGGTATCCTCTGTACTGAAGCTACAAATTAACCTAATAGATGCAATAAACACAAAATATAAAATAGTATTTTTATTATTTTAATAAGTAATGCATTGTAACATTCCATAATATTGCATACTGCTCATGTGTTGGTTTAGTTACATATATTACCCTTACCTCTCCCCCACCCCCATCCCACATCCAAATGAGGATTTAAAGATGCACTATCACCTTAAAGCCCCATAATACAGGCTTTTTATCTTCACATATTACATAAAACAATAATGACATGAACTAAAGCAAGGAAAGGTTATTTTGCTAACAGTACCAATGTTTACTTTAATTTCACAGTTTCACAAGTAAGCAGTATTTTAAAGATTAATTTGTTGAATTTTTTTAAAAATTACACTAAATCTGTCATTTTTTACCCTAAGTGCTTATTCTTAAATGAGAAAAGAAATAGCATGAAGGAAAAGGAGTAGTGCTTCTTTTAGTCCCTCATCTAACCAAACAGATCATTCTCCAACTCCCAATATGTTTTACAGTTAAAGATGAGTTACTTTTTGTGCCAACATTTTTATTACAATTTTGATTTTTTTTTTTTTTTTTTGCTTTCTGGTTGCTATCAGCAACAGTGTATAAAATAAAATATGGTACTACAAAATTAAATAGTAATATTAATTCTGAAAAGGAAACAAATGTAATAATGAAAAACTTTAGTAGAAAACTAGTTATGATCAGTGAGTCAAGTACATAAGGAAACAGAAGCCAATTTGCATAATTGCATAGATTAACTAGTCAAAATTCAAATTCAGACATAACAGTATGCTTGATCAAATGAATAAAAAGGGGCACTTTCAAGTACTTTTGCCTGATTTTTGGTTTGTTTCATTTTCCAAGTGTGCATGCCCTTTAAAAAGACTTAAAATAACTTCAATACACTCTAAAAATTGATTTGGCAAAGCATTTCCCCCTTTTCATATCTGATATAGTAAACTGGAGGAAAACAAGACTGGTACAATTTTTTTCCCCACAAAGATCACTGAAGATGAATGACACCATTGATCTAGGCATTTTAAAATGTAAACTTGTGAAAGAGGCCACCTTTTCAAAATTTCTATGACATCGTAGTACATTTAAGGTGTTTGTGTCCTTAGTCTAAAGAACTCATTATTAATACTTCTTAATATACTTCAAACTTTGGTCCCAAACTACTAGATAGTGCCCCTTTTATTCAAATTAACTCAATGAATCCAAATCCAACCAAATTAGCTATGCTACTCAAACAACAGATCCAAGGACTAAAGGGTTTGTTTTGAAATGTGTAAAGTGCAGTCACTTCACTGCCCAGAAACTTTTCTGTATTTACCTGCAGAAAGTAAAAACCCTCTCAAGAAACTCATTACACATTTTTTCCTTCAATAAGGATTATTCTGCTTGAAAGATTTGGCTTAGAGAGGCATATTACAGTGTCTACAGGGTCCTCAAAATAAAAGCAGGCACAGCTGGTTATTTTACTTATGAATTATGCTGCATGCAACATTATCAAAATAAGTTAGAAACAGTGGAATACCCTGTTACCTGATATTCAGAACTGCTTTTATAACAAAAGAATGTTTTTATCTGATGAATTCATCATTAATTTGGTACTCTTTAATGTCATCACCCTGTTCTTTTGAATATATATATATATATATACATATATATATATATATGTGTGTGTGTATATATATATATAATGCAAAAGAGATACAGTTTGTACTAAACCTCAGATTTCCACCATAACAAAAAAGGACACAAATACAATTCTCTAAATAACATTATTAAAAAAGTTTGGCAGATGTATTATAACATTATGGACATGTCATCCCTCTCCCATCTCCTATAGCCCCAACCTATATTCTGTGTATTGTTAAGTTGTAAACGTTCTGCTAAAAAGCTTAGTTTCATTATTTGTAATTTACAAAGTATTAATAGCACTCCTGTGAAACATTTTTGTCCTGTAACATGCTTCTGATTTTCAGTGGAATCAAACTGTAAATGTTGCTACATATCAAATCAAATCTTTCTGTATAGTACTCTGAAATGACTAAGAATCTTATCAAAACTGCATCAAATACCATCTTAAAACAGCTGTAAAGTACATTTAAAAACATACTGTAGGTAGATATCAATTGGAAATGCAAATAGCTGGCTACTATATAGAATCTATAAATAAAAAATGAATTCAATTGTACTACATCTGCTTTAAAATTTCTATCAAGCACAGTACCAAGGGAAGAACACTTTTCACAAAGTAAATAATGCATGATTTTATTTGTTTTCTATTTTGAAGGTTTTTTCTTTTAACTTCAATACATGAAATCTAACTTGAAACATGGCTTAAAATAAGAGTAATTTAAAACATCATTATCTAACATATACATGAAGCAGCAGTGTGATCATTTGAGTATTATACCATAAAATCTAATATAGATTTCAAACACAGTTAAGAATCCTTAGCATTTTTCATTGATATTGGTCATTTAGTGCCCAAATAACATTAAACACATTTTTCAAAGTTAATATAGAATAATTTGACTTCTTTAAAATAATTTTGGCATTCAAGTAGTTTAATTATTACAAAGAAAAGCACAATTTTTCTATTACTGTTCTGACAAAAATCAGAGAAATAATTATTGTACTGTTTTTGCTATGCAGCTGTACTTTACATTCATAACTTAACATATGTCATGATGTACTACGGTCTAAAATTAAGTAGGGGGAAAAAGCAGCAAAAAAATGGCAGCATATTTGGTCAGTCATACTAATAGAATCCGAGATTCTATGAACATTGTATATATTCCAAAAGAAATAAGTAAATAATTCAAGAAAAGCAAACATTGTAGTGTATGCTCAACATAAACCAGAATAGCTTTTCTTTTCCTAAACTGCCATCTTTTAAAGACAAGTCTGTTTTTCAGCACATGATATTTTTTTTAATTTTTTCATAGAGTTAACTTTTTTTTCCTGCAAAGTATAATGTACAACACAGTGTTTAACAATTTAAAGTAATAAATATTTTCACATTCTAATTTAGCTTTGACTAGTTTGTCTTTTATTTTATGCTTTTGCTCTGAAGCAATGACACTTTTTTGCTTCAAAACAGAGGTAGATTTAAGAAACTGGGCATGTCAGACTTACTGTCAAAATGCAATCAACAGCTGTGACTGCTGATATGCAGTTTCAAAGAATGCCTGAAAAATTCAGAACCACTTTTTAATTAATACTTTACTAAGGTTCTCCCTTTCAAGCTCAAGTTATTAAATTATATATTTAATGCACACAACTCACAAATCAGCTACAAAAAAATCTAACAATAAAATATATAAATACAAAAGACAAAAGCTATAAATGAAGAGAGGTACATCTAAACAAAATTTTTTTTGTGTTTTTTAAAAAGTGCATCAGCTGCTTCTTTTTTTGTCCTCTCCAAAACCATATCAAACTTTCTGACTGGCCAAAAAGAGGAGTTATGTGAAGCTAACATTTAGCATGTTTCTTTTCACTTAGTTATTTATAACTGAAACCCCTCCATCGGTGCTTCCTGCTGTTGAAAAACAAACTGCTGCTGGTTTTCATCCACCTGAGGGACAATGTTGGCATCCTCATCTTCCACACCAAAGTAGTGTTCAATAAGATCAAAAGCCTTTTGGTAGATCTCTTGATTTTCGTGGCTTTGAAGAAATTCAATTTTATCCAGACCTAGATTTTTAAAAGCACAAGCTTAAAAATCAAATAACTCAAAATATAATTGCCACAAAATAATCAATCAACATAAAGTCATTCATACTGCCTGAGACCCTTTGACATCCGAATTTTTGCAATCTTTAAAATATTAAGTGATATAATTTTTAAAAAAAGTTTATAATGGTATATTACAGATTTCTACTACAACAGCTCAATTACAAGATATATACAATGTTCAAGGGAAGACTGTGCATCTACTTATTAGAAATAAAGACATGTAAGGTACTATTTGCACATCTATAGTTCCACTCCCCATTAACAGTGGCTACCATGGACAAGAGCAGGCTAATAGTCATTTTGATGCCTGAGTGTTGGTTTTCATAATGTATTTTTTAATTCCCACTTTTAGGAGTTAATTTTGGAGGTAAGACTGTGTGATGTTTAATAAAGTCCTGAAATGAGTTGAATACCAAAAGGCCTATGTGTTGGGTACAGATAGAGAAAAGAAAAAAGACTCAATCACATCTATACTTAACATATAGCTGGCTTTAATTCATAGGGATTATAAACATTTACTCTATCTAGTACAGTAAGTAGTATTCCTTCCTTAATGAATAAAGTCAAAGTCAACAATATATTGTCTTAATCGCTAAAATCAAGTAAACTAAAGGTTTAAAATCTTAAAATTATTTTAGGAAGTGCAAATTAATCCTTATTAACAAAATGAATTACGACACAAAGGAGAGAAAAAAGAAAGAAAACATTTAAAAGAAAAAACACTCTGAATTTAATTAGGTTCCTTATTCTGGCAGTATCTTTGACAGCCAACACTTCTGATTTATTATTTAAGTCTCTCTAGGATTAACTATCCTATAAAACTATTTCAAAATACATCAGAGTATCCTAATATAAAGAATAGTTAGGATTAATATAAAATTAAATAATCTACCATATTCAAACAAAAATGTTAACTTACCCAAATATTACACTATTTAATTTTAAAATTGGCAATGAAAGCCTACACAACTTACTAATAATAACAACCCAAATTTGTGTAACACTAAGCTATATGCTATGAGATAGACAGTGCAAATATATTACACTACTTTACAAAGGAGTAAATACAAATTGAGAGGCAGGGAGTCATTTTTACTGTCATTCTTAACCTCAGACAACTCCTCGACAGTGGATTCAATTATCAAAAAAATTACTGACATTTTGTTGTTAAATAATTTTATATACACACACATATACTGAGTAGGCAAATGGATATATTTGGTTTGGGGACGTGTAAGAGAGACAGAAGAAAATATAAAATAGATATATTTCCCTTAGTTTATAAAGTAATGTTTTTAGTTCCTAATGCAGATTTATACAGCAGGAATAAATGATTCGAAATGTGCTAGATTCCAGGAAAAAGCCATTGATAGTTAAAAATCTTTTTTTAACTTTTTTTCATCTTGCAGCCAAGATAACACAGTGGATAAAGTATCAACCCTGGAGTTAGGAGGACTTGAGTTCAAATGCAGTTTCAGACACTTAATTACTAGTTGTATGCTCCTAAGCAAGTCACCTAACCCAAACTGCCTGGGAAAGGAAGGGAAAGAAGAGGGAGGAAGAAAAGAGGAGCAAGGAAGGGAATGAAGGAGAGAGCGAGGGAGGAAAAAAATCTTTAAATGGAAGAATTAAGCACTGAATAGGATTATAAATTTATAAATGCTTACCATATGCTTCTTCAATAAGAGCACAGTATGGATTGATGCCCATTCCATTTTGTCTAGCTTCTTGCTCCCCAAGGCGTAAAATATTTTCAAGACCATTTAAAGCCACCTGGACTATTTTGGAATCCATCACAGTCAAAAGGTCACAAAGAGGTTTAATACAACCTAATGCTACCAGATACCTTTAAAATGATTAAGGAGACAAGGGAAAGGAAGAATTTAATGTATTTTATCAGTTTATGGCACTGACTCATAAAAATACTACCCATAAAGGCATTGTAAGCATAACTAAAATAAACAAAACATTCCTAGAATGTAAACTAACTTAAAGTAGCAAAAATGCTTAACAGGCTCAATTACATTGCTCATTTCCATAGCCTGTTGGAAGTATAATCTGAGGCTATCTTATGAATAATGAGTCTTTTCCTAAGTCAAGAGTATGAGTATCTTTAAATCAATCATCACTCTATAGAAAAAAAAATGTATATCTTTATGTAATATATAAGCCAATATTATTACAGTACAACAAACTTATTAATATATTTCTATTTAAAAAACTAAGAAAATAGAAACTACAGATATTTATTTCCTTAAAATCTCATGATTTTCATCTATTTCATCCTAATCTTAGGCATTTGTTATTTTGATGTCTGACAAAAATCAAATGATCATATAGTTAGTTTTGTTTTATATTTAAATTAATGGAGAAGCAATAGAAGATGGATAGGTAGTATAATTTGGATATGCTTATTAGTATAATCAGGAAAAGCCTGATGTAAGAAGTGACATTAATGCTTTGAAGAAAGCTAGGTATTCATGGAGATGAGGAAGAAGTAAATGGTATAGACAAAGGAGGACTATCATATACAAGGAACAATAAGTAATCCAGTTGGGCTGGAATCCTGTATTTGTAAAGAAGAGCCATAAGGAACACTATGAAGGCAGGTCAGAGTCAGACAGTGAAAGATTTTACCTGCCAAATAAAAGAGCTTCTATTTTAATTTTGGATGCAAAAAGGAGCCACTAGAATCTTTTAAGCAGAAGAATGGCATGGAAAGATCTGCTTTTAAGAATATCACTTTTGCAAGGGATAGACTGGTAGAACAGGAAGGCACATTAACATTAGAAGGCTACTGTAATAACTTGACAGCTATTATGCAATGTTCTTATTAAGAGACAAGAAATAATTCAAAAGAGAATGACAAATGTTGGAGGGGATGTGGGAAAACCGAGACACTAATACATTGCTGGTGGAACTGTGAATGGATCCAACCATTCTGGAGAGCAATTTAGAACTATGCCCAAAGGGCTATCAAACTGCATATCCTTCAATCCAACAATGTCTCTACTGAGTCTATATATCTCAAAGAGATCATTAAAAAGGGGGAAAGGACCCACATATGCAAAAATGTAGCAGCTCTTTTTGTAGTGGCAAGGAACTGGAAACTGAATGGATCCCCATCAGTTAGGGAATGGGTGAATAAATTATGGTATATGAATGTTATGGAATATTATTGTTCTATAAAAAACAACCAGCAGGATGATTTCAGAAAGTCCTGAAAAGACTTGCATGAATTAATGCTAACTGAAGTGAGTAAAACCAAGAAATCATTGCACACAGCAACAAGATTATGTGATGACTGATAAGAGTGCTGGCCCTGACACCAGGAGAACCTGAGTTCAAATCTAGCTTCAGACACTTAACATTTCCTAGCTGTGTGACCCTGGGCAAGTCACTTAACTCCAACTGCCTCAGCAAAAAGCAAAAAAAAAGATTATGTGATGATCAATTCTGATGGACGTGGCTCTTTTCTTCAATGAGGTGATTCAAGTCAATTCCAATAGATTTATGATGGAAAGAGACATCTGCATTCAGAGATAGGACAGTGGGGACTGAATGTGGATCACAACATAGTATTTTCACCTTATTGTTTGCTTGCTTTGTTTTCTTTCTCATTTTTTTTTGATCTGATTTTTTGTGTGCAGCATGATAAATATGGAAATATATATAAAAGAATTGCACATTTTTAACCTGTATTAGATTAATTCCTATCTAGGGGAGGAGGATGGGGAAAGGGGGGGGGGAATTTGGAACACAAGGTTTTACAAAGAAAACACTGAAAATTATCTTTATGTGTATTCTGAATTTAAAAATCTTTTTCCCCCTGAGACAATTGGGGTTAAGTGACTTGCCCAGGGTCACACAGCTAGGAACTGTTAAGTGTCTAAAGTCAAATTTGAACTCAGATCCTCCTGACTTCAGGGCTGGAGTCCCTGCACCACCTAAGCTGCCCCAAAATCTATCATTTAAAAAAAAATTAAAGAAATAATTCAAAGCATATGACTGGATATTCAAAATTTTTAGGAAGGGAGTAAAAATGCTTTAAGTTAGTCTGGCTAAACAAGACATCTGGTCAGAAAGCAAGTCTGAACCAGGTACACTAGAGTACCCGGGTGTTAACTGGAAGTTAGCAATGGTATAATTTCATTAGAATAGGCAGGGACAAAAAAGTTTAGGTTTTGGCACAGAAGGCACATCTTTACTAGGGGCTTTATTTTGAAGTATAAGGAGTAAGAAATAACTAATCAAAAAGTGTTAAGACAATACCCGAATTATATTCTCTGGGAGGAATATGGCAGAATAGATTCATAGCTAGAATTAGAAAATTCAGGAAAAGAATTGTTTCCTTAAGAGACAAGGCTTATTTTAAAAAATTATGCCCCACTGACTAAAATAAAAGTTCTTAACAATTTTTTGTGTTCTGGAACCACTTTGGCAGCAAGGTAAGGCCTATAAACCCTTTCTCAGTATAATGTTTTTAAATGAGCACATAGTATTATTACAAATGAAACAAGTTATACTGAAATATAGCAACTAATTTAATGAATTTTTGTCAAAAGCAATCTGAGTAAAACTTTAAATACATGATTTGTAAGAGAATTAACTGCTGTGAAATCAATTGTATGGTTTAGAACCTATCAAGTGTACTTGGCACTTCATAATGCTTAGCATATCCATTTTGATTTGAGAATTTCAGTAGTGTTTCATGCCTAAACTAAAAGATAGTTTTAATCTCAAAATGCTACAACTATAATCATTGCTCTCATTATTCCATAGCAACAAGGAGGAAAGTTGGTTTTTTGGGGTTTTTTTTTGTTTTTTTAAAGAAAGTTATTCTGGCAAAAAACAATCTATTATAAAATATAGTATGTTCTAGTACTTTCTAATTTTAAAAGTAGTAAAGTCTTATTATAAAGTCATAAGATCCATTATCCTTCATTGTCAACATCATACCGTATTTGTTCTGGAGTACCTCCAGACGTTGCATTGGTTATAGCCCATGCTGCCTCTTTTCTGGTACGAAATTCAGCTTTCTGAAGAATTTCAATCAAAACAGGAAAGATATTTGCATCTATGACAGCCTAAAGGAAAGGAAAGCAAATATATTACTGTCGATAGAGTACTCTGTAAGAAATATAACCAAGTATAGTAATACTTAAATTCCAGAATTTTTGTTTTATTTTGAAATGCTACCATATTTATTCTGAAAGATCTTCATCTCTCCAGTCTATATACTATAATATATACTTCCTAAAAGATCAGTTTTGTTTCAATAATATCTTCATTAAAGGAATAAAATATTTATCATAAAGAGGCTTAAAAATATATTTTTAAAAAGATCTGCATGTAAAAATAGTTTAAAGAAATGGCATCCATTATCCAAGAACCAGTTGGGAAATGGTCAACATCAGAAGACTGGCCAATAAACTTGACAGTGGTATAATTCACTAGAACTGTGTACAAATGGTGTAAGCACAGATGTAATCTGCTTCACTGTAAGAACATCAGTAATGAAATCATGGATCTTTTGAAATATTAAAAATGCAAATAATTATGAAATACTACCCTGAAAATAAAAGTAAAATATTCACAAACAATAAACTAAAATTTTAAAGATATTCACAAATGTTAATCTATGAAAAAATACAGCTGAAAAAGACTAAGAATTCATCTAGTGCTTTTTTCCTTTCTAGAAAATTCATGCCTATACTATCTAAAACTGATAAAAATGTAACCTAGTTTACAAAAACTATTTCACTAAAAATTGATTCAGGTACAAATATTTAACTTTTTTTCATTCTAATCCCTAATAAGGCAATCTTCTTGCTCGTATTCAAAAAAGAACTAGACCTGTACATTTTTCTTAAAGATACATGTTACAAATCTATATGTAGGTAATGTGAATTAAACTGGGACTGTGGCTGTGAGTAGAGAGATGATATATATATATATGTATATATATATATATGATATTATAAAAATAGAAATAAGATTTAACAATGGATTGGATAAGGTAAGAGTGAGGAATTAAGGGTGACAACATGGTTGGAAGCCCAGGTAACTAGGTCGATGGTGGTCCCCTTAACAACAACAGGGAAGCCAGAGGCAGCAAAGATTTTGGGGAAAATAGGATGAATTCTGTTTTGGATGTGCTGTGTTTAAGATACTTGGCAGAAAAGGCATGAAAAAGAATTAGTTGGTAATATACTTTTTTGTGATTAAAAAAAAAAAAGAGGGTGCTCAGAGAGTGGGAAACAGCTGAACAAACCATGCAACATAAGTATTATGAAATATTATTATGAGATTCGGGTAAACTTCAGGAAGAAATATAATGGAACAATTTTATGAAATTCAGATAAACTTGAAGATTTGCATGAACTGATGCAGATCAAGAAAAGGATATTAGAGCAAACACGACTACAATAATTTATTTTAAAGCGTTCACAAAAAAAAAGAGAGAATTTAATTGATCAAATCCATAGCACTAGCAAAGAACTATTTTTATTCTGTTATTAATGAAACAGTGTGGAATACTGTGTGTGTTCTAACACATGGCTAATACTTTTCTTTGATACAAGAGACTTTTATTGTAGAGGAAGAAAGTTGTTGGAAAAGAAGAAAGTTATTGGAAAGTTATAAAAAAACCCAAAAAGTATCTAGGGGATATTTTTTAAAGGTAATATTATCCAATATTATGTTCAGTGATAAACTAGGACCATAATTGTCCATTTCAAAAAAATAAAATCAGTGAAAACAATGGTATACTTAATAGAATATTGTTTAAAAAGAGAGGAAATGAATTGTTCAGTAATGAAGAGAGCCATCCATACACAGAGAGAGGACTGTGGGAATTGAGTGTGGACCACAACATAGCATTTTCACTCTCTGTTGTTGTTTGTTTGCATTTTGTTTTCTTTCTCAATTTTTTTTCTTCCTTCTTGATTTGATTTTTCTTGTGCAGCAAGATAATTGTATAAATATGTGTATATATATATACATGTTGGATTTAACATGTATTTTAACATATTTAACATGTATTGGACTACCTGCCATCTAGGGGAAGGGATGGGGAGAGGGAGGAGATAATTTGGAACAGAAGGCTTTGCAAAGGTCAACAATGTTGAAAAATTACCCATTCATATGTTTTGTGAATAAAATGCTCTAATAAAAAAATTTTTTTTAAAAAGGAGCCAATATATAACCCTGCAAAAAAAAAAAAAAAAACAAGGAAAAGACCTAGGATGTGTTATTAGAATAAATTGTTCAGCTTTGAAAAAAAAAGAGGAAATAAAAAAACCATACAATCATTTTAAAAGTAAGCAACTGCCACTAACATTTAGATAATAAATATATATACATTTTTAATAAAGCTTTTTATTTTCAAAACATGCATGGATAATTTGACAACATTGACTCTTGCATAGCCTTCTGTTTCAGATTTTCTCTTCCTTCCCCACACTCCTTTCCCTAGATAGCAAACAATTCAATATGTGTTAAACAAACATAAAATATATGTTAAACCCAATATGTATAAGCATATTTATACAATTCTCTTGCTGCACAAGAGAAATTAGATCAAAAAAACAAAGTAAATGAGTAAGAAAACAAAATGCAAGCGAACAATGACAAAAAGAGTGAGAATGTTAATGTTGTAACCCACACTCAGTTCCCACAATCCTTTCTCTGGATATAGATGGCTCTCTTCATTACAGACCATTGGAACTGGCATCAATCATCTTACTATTGGAAAGAGTCACCTTCATCAGGATTGATCGTCATATAATATTGATGTTGTCATGTATAATGATCTCCTGGTTCTGCTCATTTCACTTAGCATCAGTTCATGTAAACAGCTCCAGGCCTCTCTGAAATCATCCTCCTGATCATTTCTTACAGAACAATAATACTCCATAACATTCATATACCATAACTTATTTAGCCATTCTCCAATTGATGGACATCCATTCAGTTTCCAGTTTCTAGCCACTACAAAAAGGGCTGCCATAAACATTCTTGCACATGTGGGTCCCTTTCCCTCCTTTAAGATCTCTTTGGCATATAGGCCCAGTAGAAACACTGGTAGGTCAAGGGGTATGAACAGTGTGATAACTTTTTGAACATAGTTTCAAATTGCTCTCCAGAATGGTTGGATCCTTTCACAACTCCACCAACAATGTATCAGTGTCCCAGTTTTCCCACATCCCCTCCAACATTTTTTCTTGTCTTTTCCTGCCATCTTAGCCAATCTGAGAGGTATGTAGTGGGATCTCAGAGTTGTCTTAATTTGCATTTCTCTGATTAATAGTGATTTAGAGCACCTTCTCATATGATTAGAAATAGGCTTAATTTCTTCATCTGAAAATTGTCTGTTCATATTCTTTGACCATTTATCAACTGGAGAATGGTTTGGATTCTTATAAATTTGAGTGAATTCTCTATATATTTTAGAAATGAGGCCTGTATCAGAACCTTTAAATGTAAAAATTATTTCCTAATTTATTGCTACCTTTCTGATCTTGTCTGCATTAGTTTTGTTTGTACAAAAACTTCTTAATATAATCAAAATTATCTATCTGGCATTCAATTATGAATTCCAGTTCTTCTTTGGACATAAATTCCTTCCTTCTCCACAGATCTGAAAGGTAAACTATCTTATGTTCTTTTAATTTGCTTATAATAATGAATATATTTCAATGAAATACAACAGATATAAGTTAATCATTATTTCAGACTTCAAAAAATTTGCCAAAATCTTCTGAAGTCTTTAAATTTTAAATTAAATTAAATATTTAAATTTTAAACTAAATATCTACTATTATTCCAAAAACTCGGTTGTCTTCTAGGCTTTTTAATGCTATTTATACTGTACAGAGATGTTTATGCAGTTTTGACCTATAACATAAGCACCTTAAAAAGGCAATGGAAAAAAGGGAAAAGATATCTAAATATCATTTAGAAAGATCCTTACCTGAATCTGTGCTCTATTTCCTGCAGTGATGTTAGAAACAGTCCAACAAGCCTCTTTTCTAATTGATTCTTTTGGACTACTCAATAAGTGTAAAAGGCAAGGTAATGCAGAGCAATTCAGAATTACCTATAAAAATTTAGAGGTTGAAAGAATCTTTTAAATAAATATTAACAAGTAAATTCGAGGGAGGAATAAATATATTAAGTAAGTTAAAACTCATGAGGATATTTTTCCACTTGAAAATCATGGTAGCACTTGTTAGTTTGGATAAAAAAATCAGCAATTAATTAAATGTTTAAAGGGGACAAGGGAAGGAGTACAAGAGGAAAAGTATATATAAAATGCTGCCAAAAATGCTAATTATCAATTTTTTCTTGGAAAAAAATTATATCGTTAAGGGTCTATGGAGGAGCCAGATTTGGAAAAGCTCAGACAGTGCCTGCCATAAGCCTCTTAAACTCTCTTGCTTTAACAAACTGAGAAGACTCTACTTGAAAGATAAAAACAGAGGTATCCATACCAACATTTAAACAATGGAACTAATAATCTATGTCATTTCTTTGCTACTGCTCCTCTAAGACTTGATTCAGACCCTCAGGTTGCAAATAAGAGGTGAGGCAGTGGCACTGACTTTGGAGTTACAGAACCTAGATTCAAATGCTTGCTTACTTTGCTGTTTATTATCTGTTACAATCTTAGACAAGACACTTTTCCTGTAAGATCTAAATGAAGTCCTGGCTCTAGCATTAAGTGTTCCACAATCTCTCCAGCCTCATTATTTTTTTCCTTTGCTGAACTGCTATAGATCTAATTGGCTATATATAACACAAATTTGAAGCATATATGATGCATATTTGTATTACTAATATTTTATGTATGTATATTCTTCCGATAATTTTTTTTTTTGCTTTTTTGCTGAGGCAATGGAGGTTAAGTGACTTGCCCAAGGTCACACAGCTAGGGAATGTTAAGTGCCTGAGACCAGATTTGAACTCAGGTCGTCCTGACCTCAGGGCTGGTGCTCTATCCACTGTACCACTTGGCTGCCCCTCCTTCCCATAATATTTAAATATTCCTTCTCTAGAGAACTTGTCCCACTCCTCAGTGGACTGTGTCATATATCTATTATCTCCCAAAGAAAATACAGTGACTGAAAGAGTAAAATGCCCAACAAATATTTAATCATGTCACCAAGAGTACATCTATTTGTACATGGAAAGATTATTGGATATATGAGAAAAAACCATCAGTATGAAACAAGTAACTTTGTAATTTGTAATATATAATACAGTATATACTCTAATGCCATTTAAATAGTTATCTTATTGAAGTCTGAACTCACCTGTGTTTGAATGTCATCACCTGTCACAATATTACCAACAGCTCTTAATGCAGGTGATACTACTTTGTAATCGTTGTGCCTAAAGACAATAAAAAATTAATTCACATATAACAAGCTAGACCAGTTATATACATTTCTTCAATAAAGCTACGTAAGACTATTATTGTCTTTAAACAAGAACTGTTTCTCTCTCTTAAAAAAGTAAATACTAACTAAATTTGACAGATATAACCGATTAATACTAAATTATTTCTACTACATGGAAATCTACATTTTAATGGGTTAATGATAATAATGATCCTTTAATTAGGATGGAAATTTTTTAAAGATCATATACAATTTCCCACCCCTGCCTCAAGTCCCTATTCTTGCCTGTGCCTAACACCTACCATTCACTGTGTTAGGAGTTAGAGACATACAGAAATAAAAACAGGTGACATTCTTAAAAATTTACAATCTACTAGGGGCAGATAACATGTAAATGGATAAATAAATAGAAATCATATACTAAGTGAATATAATGCTCTGGAGGACAGGGAGAAGTATTAATAACTAATGGAACAGGCTCCTATACAAGGTAGCACGTTGAGCTTAAAAAGGATTTCAGAATTATAAGAGGAGGAGATTAGGAAGAAAAGCATTGCAGGCATGGAAATGTAGGCTAGTTTGATAGGAACCTATCAATCTGTGAGGGAGAATAACATGAAATAGCCTGAAGTCTGGAAAGTCTGAAAAGAAAGACTAGAGCCAGAGCAGCTAAGTGGCTCAGTGGATAAAGCACCAGCCCTGAAGTCAGGAGGACCTGAATTCAAATCTGGCTTCAGACACTTAACACTTCCTAGCTGTGTGACCCTGGGCAAGTCACTCAACCCCAATTGCCTCAGATTGTAAAGTGCTCTAAATGTCAAGCAAGGGAGTTTTTTAATTAATCCTGGAAGAAATGAGCAGTCAAAGGATGACAGTCAAACAAGGGAAGTTTTTTATTAAACCTGGAAGAAATGAGCCACTGAATCTTTTTGAACAGAAAGGATAGTCAGACTTATTCTTGAGGAACATCAATTTAGCACTTTAAGACTGATGGATTAAAAGGAAAAAACAAAAACAAGATCAATCTGGAGGCTCTTAAAGCAATTCAGAGAGGCAAATCTGAGCAGTATTATATAGGTAGGTAAAGTTTACAAAATTCAGAAGTCAATTAGATACATGTGAGAAGTGGAGAGTAAGGACAACATGATGATTTACTGGTTAAAACCTGTGTGATAAGAATGCTGGAGATGCCAGAGACAGAAGTAAGAAGAAAGAAAATGAGTTGTTTTAGACATGCTGAGTTTAAGAAGTCTGTAAGGACAGGCAGCTGGTTATATGGAATTGGAGCTCAGGACAGAGAAAAGAGATAAATAGGCCAATATGAAAATAAGAGGATCACAGATATAACTGCATTCATGGGAAATTAAGTCCTCTAAGAGTGCATAGAGAGAAAAGAGAAGAGGGCCAGGCCTGATCCATACGGTATCTCTACATGAAGGGGGCCTGATAATTCTGTATGACAATTCATCAAAGGAATCAGGAGATTCCAATCAGTTACAACAATCAGAAAAGAAAAATGTCACAAAAGCCCAGGAAAAAAGGAAGTATTGAGGAAGAGGCACTCCAGCATCTACCACTGCAGAGATGTTAACAAAGATGAGGAATGAAACCAGTAGTTAACTGGAGAATGGCTGAATAAATTATGATATATGAATGTCATAGAATATTATTGTTATGTAAGAAACGACCAGCAGGATGATTTCAGAGAGTCCTGGAGAGACTTACATGGACTGATGCTAAGTGAAATGAGCAGAACCAGGAGATCATTATACACGGCAACAACAAGATTATATGATGATCAATTCTGATGGACATGGTTCTCTTCAACAATGAGATGATTCAAACCAGTTCCAGTTGTTCAGTGATGAAGAAAGCCATATAAACCCAGAGAGAGGCCTGTGGGATCTGAGGGTGGACCACAACATAACATTTTCATGCTTTCTGTTGATGTTTGCTTGCATTTTGTTTTCCTTCTCAGGTTTTTTTTTTTTCTTGTAGATCCGATTTTTCTTGTACAGCAAGATAACTGTATAAATATGTATACATGTATTTGATTCATCATATATTTTAACATAATTAACATGTTATTAGGCTACCTGCCATCTAGGGGAGAGGATGGGGGGAAGGAGGGAAAAATTTGGAACAGAAAGTTTTGCAAGAGTCAATGTTGAAAAATTATCCATGCATATGTTTTGCAAATAAAATATACCAATGTTTAATGTAAAAAAGAAGAATAAAAAGAAAAAGAAAACAGTAATTAAAGACTAATAATTAGTAAATGAAAGATGATGACAGGAGATATAAAGTGACCAGAGGTCATACTGAGAATAAAAAGCAGGTTTAGTTAGCAGTAGTAGATCTCAAACTACACTACAAAATACTCAGTACTGGTAAAATACTCAGTACTGGTAAAAAAAAAATATACAAAAGCTCAATAGAGTAGATAAGGTACACAAGAAGCAAAAGCAACAGAACACAGTAGTGTTTAATGAACTCAAAAACAAAGTTACTGGGACAAGAAAGTATTCCCTATTTGACAAAAAAAAGCTGGAAAAACTGTGAAGTAGTCTTAACTAAAATAACACCGTCAGAAAAGTGAGCTCTGTGAGGGCTTCAGCTCTGATTTGGTATTCTAGCCTAGATTGGGTTCCCTGATAGAAGGGAGCTTAATGGGAAGAGTCAAAGTAAAGGCACTGTTAAGTATTGGATACCAGGGAGACTTTTTTGAGGGAAGAGGGAGGTGGGGGAGGGGAGCAGAGTGATGGTGAATACAAAGATTACAGTTTCCACTCACAATTAACAAAAAACACTTTTTTTAAACACATTTTTAATTAATCTTTGAATGTATTTCAACAACTTCTTTAGAGAATTCTTGCCCAGATTTAGTTATTCAAACTTCAGTCTTACTAGATAAAAGTTCACACTCTTCTGCCTCACATTTTAAGCTCTTCACAATATGGCACTATTCCAGCCACTAAGGTGGAACAGTGAATAGAACTCAGGAGTAAGAAATAGGTGGGTTGGATATATTTTTAGCTGTGTGAACCTAGGCAAGTGACAACATCCCTGTGACTCTATTTCCTCCTTTGTAGAGTGTAGTATATGGCACTTACTTTACAGGGTTATGAGTATCAAATGAGTTGATCTATATAAAGCACTATGTAAAAGGCTTCAAGATATAAAATACTGTGCCTGGTTTCCACATGCCAGGTTAAGGATATTTATTAACTATACACTATGTAGTCTGAACATAAGCTAACAAAATGGACAAGTGGTCACAATGTCAACCAGTACAATATTCAGAATAGGCAAGCCCAGTCACAGGGGCTCTGAGGTGGCTAACATTATGCTGAGATCCCTAAATTTAGGCCCCAAAGACCTAGCACTCTAAAAATCAAAGATGCTGGAATTCAGTAGCAGAACTCAAGGCAAAGCCTAGCAGGACAGTTCAGCATACTTATAAGCCCATGGAGGATGCCTGGTTCTGTCAAAAAGTCCCAAAATAGAAACCAATACTGTAGATATTTTGAAAAAAATACAAAGAACTATCAAAAACATAACTGAAAATATAATTCTATAATAGCAACAAGTATTCAAAGGAAAAAACATTTTGTAGAGTAAATACCTGGAAGAATTGAAACATTAAAAAATGAAATAAAAAACTTGAGAAAAGAATGGGGAGATATAATAGCTTAAAAGTGACAAATCAAGAAATGAAATTACTGAAAACTAGATTAAATAGAAAACAATGACTAAAACATGGCAAGAAATATTAGATCAAAAGCAAAAGATTTAAAAAAGAAAAAAAGTGTAAGATACCCAATATAAACAAAAAAGTAAAACTGGAAAACATTAAAAAAGCTTTAAAAACCTTTTTAAACTGAAAACCATGATCTATAAAATTTTTTAAAAGATCATAAATGAAAACTGCCGAGATCACTTAGAACCAAAGTGCAAAATAAAAGCAGAACATACCAATCATCTCCTAAAAGAAATCCCCCCAAAAGAAAATTCCTATGAATGTCTAAACAAAAATCTAGACTACATGAAGAAAACCACCCAAATATTTAGAAAGAAGCAGTTCAAGTACTAAGGATCTTCAGTATATATAATATTATGACCTGGAGGTTTCTACTAAAAAATTAATGGAATTTGTATTATTTCAAAGATAAAGACTTAAAACCATCAAGAAAAAATATGAGTAAGTATATAATGCAATGGAGAAAAACAAAAAAAAACAAAAATGGAACTTTTATTGAAAAAGATTCTTTTAAGTATTACAAACACAAGAATCCAGAGAAATCTAGAAAAGTAAGAACAATATAATGATATAGTGCTAACATTCTAATAGAGGAAAAAAAAACAAATGTCCCTTCTATGGGTATAAATAAGGAAAAAAAAGAAAAAAAAAAAAAAAAAAAAAGAAGTCCTGAGAGTAGATTAGTTCTATTCTGAAGATCTGAAGTAGGGAGATAAGGGATTGGAAGTAGTATAAAAACAACATACTAGTGTAGAAAGCAGGAAAATAAGTTGTAGCTTTTGGGGCAGCTAGGTGGCACAGTGGATAGAGCACCAGCCCTGAAGTCAGGAGGACCTGATTTCAAATCTGATCTCACACATCTCCCTAGCTTGTGTGACCTTGGGCAAGTCACTTAACCTCAACTGCCTCAGCAAAAAGCAAAAAAAAAAAAAAATTGTGGGTTTTTTGGTTTTGTTTTTTATCATGGAACCTCCTCTTCATGATTGGGATGCGTGGTAAGACCATGCAAACATGGAGGAAGAGTGTGAGAATGGGCATCAGATGAATAGCACTCTTACCTGAAATGTACAGAAAGTTATATATGTACACTCAATCTGTTGCAAAAATACACCAAACAACAGGGAAAGTAGGGATAGAAAGACAAGTAGGTAGCAGTGACAATGATACAGTGCAAATAGTAAGTAAAAAAATAGAACAAACTTCCCTGATCCTGAAGGGGGAGTTAACAAGTGGAAAAATAAGAAAATAACTAAAATCTAAGAGGGTGCCTTGAAAGGAACGTAAAAGTAGATGACAAATAGTGGTATATATCACTTAATGGAATCGTGATTCATTGCAAAAAAAATGACAAAAAGTAGATTTCAAAGACTCATGGGCATTATGCTGACACAAGAGTTAAGGTGGTAGAATGATGATAATTTATACAAGGAAAACAACATGGTTTAAAAACAAAGACTTAAGAACTCTAATCAAAGCAAACCATGTCTCTAAAGAACATATGACAACTCATGTTACTCACTTCCTCACAAAGTGATGAGCATGATGATGACTACTAGCATAAAAACAGAATTTTAAAATTTACAAAACATTTTACAATTATCTTATCTGATCCTCACATCATCTTTGAAAACAAAGTACTATTAATCCAATAAACATTTATTAAGCACCTGCTCTATCCAAACATTGAACTAAGCACTGGGGATACAATAAGATAGTCAAGGAGCTTACAAAATAATGGTGGAGTGACAACACATAAAATGACAGGAAAATAAGAACAGATTAAGCCAGGAGATACCTACTATAGGGACATCTTATTCTGTGAAGCTGAAATGACACGGAGCTACAGATTCAAGTGGAGTGGGTCAGAAATTTCAGTTTCTCTCTTTATGAAAGAAGGTACTGGAAGGAATTCAATACTCCACCATCTAGTCCTTCAATCAGATGGGAGAAGAGGCTAAGGAAGGTAGTATTGATCAAGATTTTAATTAGCAAGATGATGAAATTATTAGTGATAAGCTCGTGAAATAGAAATTAGAGCAGCAGATGCAGAATGATTTTTACAGATGAGGTAATTATTGAGTTAGAGATTAAGTGACTCACAAAACTAATGTCTGAGGCTGGATTTAAACTCAGATTTTCCTGATTCCAGACTATTCTACACACTTTACCACCTAAACAGACTGTGTGAAAACAAAAACTGCAGCTAGGTGGTACGGTGGATAGTGCACCAGTCCTGAATTCAGGAAGACCTAAGTTCAAACTTGACCTCAGAAAGACCTGAGTTCAAACTTGACCTCAGATACTTAACATTTCCTGTGTGATCCTGGGCAAGTGACAACCCCAACTGCCTCACCAATTTAAAAAAAAAAGAAAGAAAGAAAGAAAATGAAAGCAAGGACAATAAGTTTCTATTATTTTAACATACAAAAGCATATAGTTCAGTTTCTTGGACATGTTCAATATGTTGATCTGTTTTGTTTATTTGTTATGGGGAAACTGGGGAAGGAGTGTTTCTACCCTTTTCTTTCTCTTTTCAATTATGAGGAGATAGCAATAGATATTGTTTTAAAAATAGGATCATTATAAGATTTTTTTTAATTGCACAGAAGATCAGAAGAAAACAAACAAGGCAGTTCTGAAATATTCAGAATTTATTATACATTTTTTAAAAAGCAACCTGGATAAAATAGAGATTCACAATTTCTTGTAGAAGCAGCTAATGGCACAGAAGATAAGAGTCCTGGGTCTAGAGTCAGGAAGACCCGAACTCAGTGACTTTTTTTTTTTTTTTTTTTTTTGCTGAGGCGATTGGGATTAAGTGACTTGCCCAGAGCCACACAGCTAGGGAATGTTAAATGTCTGAGACTGCATCTGAACTCAGGTCCTCCTGACTTCAGGGCTGGTGCTCTGTCCACTGTGCCACCTAGCTGCCCCCACTCAGATTCTTTAGTGGCTGTGTCATCACTCTAATTTGCTTCAGTTTCCTCATCTGTAAAATGAGAGTAACAATAGCACCTACCTTTATAGATTTTTGTAAGGACCAAATGAAATAATGATTGCAAGCAGGTTAGTGTCAGGGCCTGGCTCACTGTAAGCAATATATAAATGTTATCTATTATTATTATTGATAATAATATTATTATTAAATGAGGATAATAATAGCAGATAACCTGAAGAGTTGTCACAAATAAGAGTGCCAGACCTGTAGTCAGGAAAATTCATCTCTGTGAGTTTAAATCCAGTCTCAAACACTTCCAAGCTGTGTGACCCTGGGCAAATCAATTAACCCCGTTTGCCTTAGTTTCCTCATCTGTAGAATAAGCTAGAAAAGGAAATGGCAAACCACTCCAGAATCTTTGCCAAGAAAAATCACAAAATGAGTCACAAAGAGTTGGACACAACTGAAAAGACTGAACAATAAAATACTTGCATAGCTGATGAATAAAAATGAAATTTTTATTGAATATATCCAAAGATGTATTTCTTTCATTTGGATGTATATAATATGAAATGTTCTCTTTCAGCTAAGATAGCCATTAAAATCCAGTATCAAAATAAAATGAACCAGTTCTTCAAATCACTGTTATTATCAGGTTTTAATCCAAGATTTTTAAAAGATGAAGCATATTCAATTATATTACAATAAAAACATTAATATTTTAGTGAGAAAGTTTTTGTATTAATAAGAAAATTTAGTGTTCCATTTTTATTTCAACTTTTAATGTTTATTTTTGTGTTTGTTTTAGAATATAGAAATAGCATACATGTATTTAAATGTTATCTATTATTACTATCACTAATATTATTATTCATGTTCAAAATGTTTTGTTACTAAAATCAGAACTGCGTTAAGGCCAAATATGGAATTATTAATTTTAGAAAGCCTGAGTTTAAATTCACACACTTATTAACTGCTCAAGTCAGTCACAACCTCTCAGCTCAATTCCTTTTTATAACACCTACTTTACAGGGTTACTCTAAAAGTCAAATTGTAGATCTTTTGTAAATCTCAAAACGCTACATAAACTTTGAAAAGCAAAAGTAAAGCTTTTTGTAAATCTCAAAATGTTATATAAATCTGGGGTATAATTATTATTGTTACACTTCAGCAAGGGCTAAATTTATTATATAATTATACCTTTCTTAATCATACAATTATACTTACATCAAAAGTTCTACCAGTCTTCGGCAGACTCCAGAGTCAATGACAGCTTGGATTTTGTCATTGGGTCCATCAGAAAGATAAGAAAGGGCCCAACAAGCATCTGCTAATACATCTGGGTCACTGCTAAACAGTAATCTTGATAGAACATTTAAGCAAGGTGATACCTGGAGAAAAAAAGAACAAAAATTTTAAATATTCCTGTTATTACAGGACTTCAGAAATAAAAGGGCTCTCAGTGGCCATCTAATCCAAGCCATACCTGAAAAAGAATCCTGCCACAAGGATCCCTAATAAATAATCATGCAACTTTTGCTTAAAAAGGAGGAAAAGAAAGGAGTAGGAGGGAAGGGGGTGAGGAAGGAGATGAAAAAACTCATGACCTGCTGAAGTAGCCCATTCTACTTTCTAAAAGCTTTCATTATTTTTAAGATTTTTCTCAAATCAAGGCTAAATTTGGCTCTGTAACTTCCTATTATTGCTCCCAGTTTGAGTCTCTCAAGTCAAGCACAGGTCTAACTTCTCTTTCTTATGAAGTAATTTCAAATTGCTGAAAGCAGATATCATATTGTCCCCTACATGACCTCTTTTCCGGAGTAATTATTCCTGCTTCCTTCATCCAATTCTCATCAGCATTATGAAAGACAGTATTTAATGAATAAATGCTCTATCTGAGAATTGTTTTTAGAGAATTGCCAAGGCATTTTATATAGACATGTCTATCCTATATACTGTCTTTCATACAGGTCTACTACAAGGAGGAAAAATATGGTTTTTAACTTTGCAGGCTCCCCCTAAACACTTTCAGACTCATAGGATATCATTTTTCCTTCTTTTGAGCTATGCTATAACATTGACACCAATAATCTAAATGTGAAGGGGCAGAGGAAAAAAATAATTTGTCTTCATGGAGTCTGGCTGTCCTTTTGTTGAATGTCAAAATATTCAGCAATGTTATTCTATTGTGCGATATGGGTAACATTTTTTAAAAAATTAGAATGAGAACAGCAAACGACAGAATAGGACAGACATGAAGTAGCAGAGAATAAGAATCAATAGATTACATCTCTTATTTCCAAAATGTTGACTTGAGCAATTCCATTTTAACCATCAATTTTCTTATTTCTACCATGAGAAGAATGGAACTCCTGTTCAGTACTTGCAGTCTTTTACATTTTCCCTTATAGTCCAAGGAACATTTATTAATGTGTCTGTATCAGTCATACCTTGCTGAAATCTGGAGGTGGATTCTTGCCTCTACATAAATTTGAAAGAGCCCATACAGCATTTCGAGTTGTCGTGAGTCTGTTTGAATTTGTCAGTAATCTGGCAAAGAAAAAAAGGAATTGCACTATTTGACAAAAACTGCTGGGAAAATTGGAAACTAGTATGGCAGAAACTAGGCATTGAGCCATACCTAAAACCGTATATCAAGATAAGATCAAAATGAATTCATGATCTAGACACAAAGAATGCTATTATAAATAAATTAGAAGGACATAGAATAGTTTTACCTCTCAGATTTGTGGAGGAAGGAATTTGTGACTAAAGAAGAACTAGAAATCATTATTGGTCACAAAATAGATAATTTTGATTATATTAGGTTAAAAAGTTTTTGTATAACAAAACTAATGCAGATAAAATTAGAAGGGAAGAAATAAACTGGGAAAGCATTTTTACATTCAAAGGTTCTGACAAAGACCTCATTTCTAAAATATAGAGAATTAAAGCCATTCTCCAATTAATTAAATGGTCAAGGGTATGAACAATTTTCAGATGAAGAAATTGAAACTTTTTTCCAGTCACATGAAAAGGTGCTCCAAATCACTATTGATCAGAGAAATGCAAATTAAGACAACTCTGAGATACCATTATACACCTGTCAGATTGGCTAAGATGACAGGAAAAGATAATGACGAATGTTGGAGGGGATATGGGACACTAATACATTGTTGGTGGAACTGTGAACAAATCCAACCATTCTGGAGAGCAATTTGGAACTATGCTCAAAAAGTTATCAAACTGTACATACTCTTTGACCCAGCAGTATTTTTACTGGGCCTCTATATCCCAAAGAGATTTTAAAGGAGGAAAAGGGGCCCACATGTGCAAAAATATTTGTGGCAGCCCTTTTTGTTAGTGGCTAGAAACTGGAACTGAATGGATGCCCATCAATTGGAGAATGGCTGAATAAATTATGGTATAAGAATGTTATGGAATATTATTGTTCTAAAAGAAACGACCAGCAGGATGATTTCAAAGAGACCTGGAGACTTGCATGAACTGATGCTAAGTGAAATGAGCAGAACTAGGGGATCCTTATACACGGTAACAACAAGACTATATGATGATTAGTTCTCAAGGACATGACTCTCTTCAACAATGAAATGTTTCAAACCAGTTCCAATTTGTACAATGATGAAAAAAGCCATGTACACCCAGAGAGAGGCCTGTGGGAACTGGGTGTGGATCACAACATAGCATTTTCATGCTTTCTGTTGATATTTGCTTGCATTTTGTTTTCCTTGCCCGGTTTTTTTTTCCTTTCTAGACCTGACTTTTCTTGTGCAGCAAGATAATTATATAAATTTGTATACATATATCGGATGTGTCATATATTTTAACATATTTAACATGTATTGGACTACCTGCCATCTAGGAGAGGGAGTGGGGGGGAAGGAGGGAAAAATTTGGAACAGAAAGTTTTTCAAGGGTCAATGTTGAAAAATTACCCATGTATGTTTTGTAAATAAAAAGCTTTAATAAAAAAAAAAGAAAACAAAGAAAAGAAAAAGAAGGAAAAAAGGAATCGTCTCCTTTAACACTAATTCTTGACACATCTAGGAGGAAGAGATTTAGATTGTTTCTGAGAAAGGGATTCTACCACTTGATCAGCATTTATTAAGAACCCTCCAGGTACTCTCTGTCCTAACTAAGGATATAAGTACAAAGAACAAAGCAATCCCTACTTACAACTACAAGACTTTCTGAAACATAAAGCTATTTTAGTTCTAATTTCATAGATTTTGAAAGATTGATAATGAAAAGCATAAAGCACATTTAAATTAAAGTTCTGATTACTGAAATCAATCCAGTTATTTCTGAATAACAATATTTAAAGTGCCATATTATTTCTAGTCATGAAAACAAATATCCAGACATAGCCAAGGCCATAAATAAATTTGAGTAAGGAAAAAAAGGTAAAACAGGAACCAAAATGTAAAGTACTGTCCTATGTCCTTTTCATTTGGTTTGATTTGAACCTGACACATGGAAAATATAGTATGTCTGTCTTCTCTAAATTTGATATATAGAAGGTAAACTTCTGGAAACTGAGTTTGGCAATATGCAAATTGCTGGAGTTAAGGACCAAACTGAATTACTATGGGCAAAGTGACTTAAAAAAAAAAAAAAAAAAAAAAGATAAAAGCTGGAAATGCCTCATATTTTAAAGAGAATATGGGGAAAATGGATCTGATCTTTATGTAAAGCAGTTCTTGTTTCACTTTACCAGGATTCTCTACTTTCTGGATTCTGTTAAATAATTTATGATGAACATGAACATACTAAAGATTACAATTAAAAGGTTCCTAAGTGATTTTGTTACAGCATTTTCTTGAAGTAGAATTAAAAAGGCATAAAACTTTTCATACCACTGTCAAAAAATCATTAACAAAAGATTTTTCAGCATCTGACATATTCACATCAAATAAAGACACATAAAAATGCATTTAATGTTAAATTCCTAATGAATAAAGCACAAGAATATGGCAAAGAAATTACATTAAAGTAAAAATGTTAACAAGCACCCATTACATTGCTTTTAATATGCTCAAACATCTTATATGATAAATTTCCTTATGGTGTTTCTGTTATAAGGGTTTGTAATAGCCAATTCTGAAAACTCTACAAGGATCTCTCATTTTCTGAATTCTAATTCCAATTAGGGTCAACTATGCAGTTTAGTACTTAACTGATCTCTCAGTATTTGAGATACTGTTTTCCTTGACTCAATAAATGTACATTCTTTGAAAGTAGGTAGCTTTTTTTTCTTTTTTTAATTCTCATATTTATTAACCACCTACTATGTGAAATGTGCAATGAAATGAGATGAATTTTGAGGGACTTATTATGGACCAATTTGCAGTCTAGTAGCAACTAGACTGAAAAAAAATTAATATTTAAGAACATAGAGATAGTCTTACATACTAAAGAATAAATAAAAGTTTGGTTTATATTGTACAGTTTTCAGTAATACTTGATCAACTATAACTGACTCAGCTCTTCTCAGCAATAAAATGATCTAAGACAATTCAAAAAAAATTTATGATCGAAGATGCTATCCAAATTCAGAGAAAAAAACACAAAGTCTAAAGGCAGATCAAAGCATGTTATTTTTCGTTTTTGTGGCTTTTCCCTTTTGTTCTTTCTTCTTTCACAACATGACAGATATGCAAGTATTTTTCATGACTACACATGTATAACATATCAGATTGCTTGCCATCTTGGGGAGAGAGGAGGAAGAAAAATTTGGAATTTAAAATCTTATAAAAATGAATGTTGAAAACTATATGTAATTTGAAAGTAAAAGTAAAATACTATTTATATTTTTTTAAAAAGGTTTGGTTTATTGGAGGAATCAGCAAACTAAGGGCTCATGAATCATAGTTTGTGAATTTCTGGCTTATTGTTATTATTGTTAATCATTCTATAAAACACTATGCGTCTTATCCACAGAGAGAATCACAGATGCATTTACTTTTAAGAGTCAGATGCCCAGAAATTCCCTCTTCCTATTCTATTTCATTAAACTGAAGACAACACCAACATTCCTGATGAACTTGCAGTCTTAATCTCCTACCACTAAAAGATTGTGGTTTCTTTAATCAATAGAAAAGTTTTAGTAAGAAAGGAGAGATGGATCTTTATAAAAAAGCAGTACAACTAATCAACTAAATTGAGGGGAAAATCAATATATCGTTCAACACAATGTCAGCCACATAGCGATCCCTTTTTAAATTTATTGTTTTAATACAAAACACATGACACTATATAGAAAAAGTAGAAAAAAATTTTAAATAATTCTCAATGAAATATAGCATGGATCAGTGATTTTTAATAGGGCAATTTAAAATTTGCTTTTTTGAATAATTCAATTAGCAGGAAATTAAGACACTACATATTTCCATTTAATTATAATATATAATGAAATGCATAATACATGTATAAACATATAATATAATTAACCAATATTAAATATTATGCATAACGCTACCTAAAACAATCATCTATGGAATTCAAATGTAAATTGAGTGGAAGAAAAAAGTAATAGAATTTATTTTTTAAAATCACTAAAAGATATATCTTCTAAGTCATAAATAGAATCCTGATTTTCAGGGCAGTTTCAAAATCTCATGTCTTATGTCAACATAAAATGTGTTCAAGAACCAAAAGTATACTGCCTACAATAATATTTTAATTTAAACATTTAACTGGGAAGTGTAGTATGGCAGAAAAAACACTAGCCTAGGGGCAGATAGGTGGGGCAGTGGATAGAGCTTCAAATCCGGTCTTAAGACACTTAACACTTCCTGGCTGTGTGATCCTGAGCAAATCACTTAACGCCAATTTCTTCAGCAAAAACAAACAAACAAACAAAAAAAAAAAAACCACTAGCCTTAGAAATCAAAAGATCAGGGTTCATGTCTTAGTCTCTGTTATTTAATAGCTGTGTGGTCTTGAGAACATTGCAGAATCTAGCTGATCAATTCATCTGTAAAATGAGAATTATAATAACTATTGTTGATGTCTATGCTTCATTCTCAAAAAGAACTATAACATCAGGAAAAGAGATGTCATGACTTGGAAATGAATTGGATTTAAATGAGAGAAGACTGTGCAAAGTCACCAGCCTCACTCTCTCCTCCAGAGTCAAGTGGGTCCAGTGACAAGATAAAAGATCAAGAATAGTGTAGGTGGTCCAGGATGCAGTGAAAAACCTTGGCCTTTGTCTCAGATTGTCTGAGGCAATGACCATTCAGTGATTAAGGCTAAGTAAAAATGAAGTAGAGTCAAAAAATAAAATAATATCAATTTGGGAAAAAGACCGTAAGGGTTTCTGGCCAAAACAGAAACTACTGTTATTTATAATAACTATAAAGAAATAATTTGTAACTGAATTACAAATTTCATAGAGGTTTTGTGAGATCAAATAAGAATGTATGTGAAAGTTATCTACAGGGGCAGCTAGGTGGCGCAGTGGATAGAGCACCAGCCTGATATCAGAAGGACCTGAATTCAAATATGGTCTCAGACACTTAGCACTTCTTAGCTGTTGTATCCCTGAGCAAGTCACTTAACCTCAATTGCCTCAGCAAAAAAAAAAAAAAAAAAATCCCTTCAGTACCATAACACACTTCATGAGACTCCTTGTCCCACTCTGATTGAAAGGAAGAGCTTCAAATCTGGTCTTAAGACACTTAACACTTCTCATTGTTCCCACCTGGTTGCACTCCTCTGGATTTCTCCATCATGCCCCTGAGGCAATGACCTTCCTTTTCCACCCCAGGCCTCTTTTAGCTTCCTTAGTACATGGTCTTTCACCTAGAACTTTTATTTCCATAAAGTCACCTTTCCTTCATTAAGGGAAAGGATCACAGATTTAAGAGAAACATTAGAAATAATCTAATTCAATCTTTTCTTTTTCCTGATGAGCCAACTACAACTCACAGAAATGAAACAATTTGTCTAAGGTCACACAAGTAGTAAGAAGCATACCTGGGAATTGAAGCCAGGTCTTGATTCCAAATCCAAAACATTTTTTCCTCACATAACATTAAGATGGCTAGCATCATAGAATTGGGATTCTCCAAGACTACTTTTATGCCAGCAGAACATAATCTCCAGTAGACCTTTCATGGCCAGATATCCAAGAAACTCCATAATTTATAAATGTTAATTTCAAACACTTAATACTGAATTCTTTTATTCTATTTTTGGCCAGATAAAAACATCACTAAGATGGGGGAAGGGAAAAAGAGGAGTAAAGTAAGGGAAACATGCTGAAAGGAATACCCACAATGATGAACCATAAGACTTTTAAAGATAAAAAGTTTTTTTTATTATTTTATTTTATTTATTTATTTTACTTTATTAAACAATAACCATTAAAAATCAATCACCAATATACAATTTTCACTACTCTATTTCAAACTATAAGACAGCCTAAACACCTAAGTTTAAAAGCAGCTTATAAAAACACACACAAAAAAAACAAATTAATTACTAGAGTAAGAAACGTGGATTTTCTTTATATGTTTACCTATAATAAAAACTTAAATAAAATACTTACTCTAAAAGAGGGGGGAGTATTCCACAATTCAAAACAAAGTCTCTGCATTCTGCATTGTCACCAGCAATATTACCAAGTGCCCATACTGCCTTAAAAACAAAGTAAAAAATTAATTTAGATAAATACTTCTATACTAGCTACATATTTATTATCAACCAATTACAATCCCAATTACCATTTGACTATGTGAATCAGAAACTCTCTTAAGAACAGTACGTTAAAACAAAATGAATACAAACCTAAGTTTTTTAACCATTAAAATAATTCTTTTGATAGAGCTACAATAAATGGAATCTTTTAAAAGAAAATTATTTCCAAAATGAATTAGTACCTTTTACTTGTTTATAACTTAATAGATAATTTCATTCTGTTGTAATCAATGAGTTTTTTCCCAGTCTTTAGTTAGGTTAAATTCTATTACTATCACCTCAAGAATCAATATTCCAATTATCAATACCAAGGATTATTTAATACCCACTTCGGAGATGGCAAATATATGTGTTTAAAGGAAATAGAAGGTATTGATTAAATTTGCATTGCCTGAATGGTCTGTCAGCAGCAGATGACTGCGTTTTTCAGATAGGACAAATGAAAAAAAAGGAAAAAGAAAGAAAGAAAAGAAAAGAGTTTTTCAAGTCTGGCACTAAAAACAATTCCATGAATTGCCTATACTATCTATACTACAATCAGTTTTTTGTCTCCAAGTGATTTTACATACCAGAAAAGCAAATATAAGGTAGCTATTAAAGTAAATAATCTGGTTCTGCCAATAACTGTCTATCTGTCTCCTCACCTCCCAACCACTTCCCAAAACACCTCTCTAGCAGGTCAACCTTTGTTTCTAAGTTTCTTTGTCCAAAAAAACTTCCATAAACATTATATAAGCAGGGCAGCTAGGTGGTGCAGTGGATAGAGCACCAACCGTGAAGTCAGGAGGACCTGAGTTCAAATCTGATCTCAGACACTTAACATTCCCTAGCTGTGTGACCCTGGGCAAGTCACTTAATCTCAATTGCCTCAGCCAAAAAAAAAAAAAACACTATTATATAAGCAAGGATTTAAATGACTAGGACTGGGCTGATCAAGATCTGGGCAAAAACTTTTCCAATTCAGGGTCTGGCAATGCACATGATAGTTTAAGTGAAACTCTGAAAGTCATTCTTCTGTTCTCCTTCCTAATCCTTGTCTGTTAAAATACATTTTAGGATTTGTGGTTAATTACCTAGGAAACGGAATAGACATTAGGAAGAAAAAAAAGGTGACAAGGAGAAAGAATTAAAGCTACTACCAAGAGACAAAAGATAGGATCTAGAACTCTAGATCAAAAGTCATGGTATAATGTTCAATTTTTCTCAAAGCAGAAGCAAGGATTATGTTAATAAATGTTAAAGGTACATAATGAAGATAAACAATTATTAAGAATATCTAGGGTTGATTGACATTTAGGGAGGAACAAAGTCTGAGTCAAGGGGATAAAAAAAAGAGATGTGACTTATTGAATAGGAAGTCGTGTATTTCTGGGAGAAGGAAGAATTTTAACTTTGTAATATGAGGCTTGTATTATATAGCTATCAACCAGAGCTAAAATACTTAAATGTTAGATTTCCTTCAAATTATTCTGCAATACTGGAAGACTATGACAAAGGCAACAACAATAATATCTTATAGGTTATTAAAATACATCTTCCTTACAAGATTAACAAAGATTAAATGAGATAATGTTTGAAAATGTTCTAAATTTATTTTTGGTGCTAATGCAATACATTTCCAGATTCTTTTCACTAGTTAATGAAAATCAAGTGATATTTAACCCTAAAATTAAGCTGCATTCCTTTAGGTGCTAATCAATAGCTAGATTTTTAATCACAATTTCAACTGTTTTTTTAAATTGCTTCTCAAATGAACAACCTTATTTCCCAAGCCCTATATCCAAAATTTAGAAGTCATCTATGTGATTTTTAAATGTGACAACTGAAAAGTCTGCAATAGACTAGGACTAATGATGTGAATCAAGCACTATAGTAGGAGAGTAAACAAGGAGTTAGGAAAGGCAGAGAATATAAAAGCACTTAAGTTATTAACTGAAACCATGAATAGTAGAGAAAGTAGAAATATAGGAACTCAAGAAATATATTATTACTTGCAGAGGAATGGCTAAAAAAAGTGATAATATAAGTATATAAAATCAATGTAATTTTTGAATCTCAAAAAATGCAGAACCACTTACTATATTTGGGACATCACAGAATCTAAGATTTAGGACTTCACAGATCTAGTTCATCCACTCATCCAGTACAAAAATCATTTCTATATCATCACTGATGATCTTATAGCCTTTGCATAGATACCATTAATGAGGCTGACTACCTCAATGGCAACCTAGTCTACAAACAGATGGTCCAAAATAAAAAGTTGTTTCTTCATGACTCTTTCCAACAATGAGATGATTAATGCCAATTCCAATGATCTTGTGATGAAGAGAGGCATCTACACCCAGAGAGAGAGGACTGTGGGAACTGAACGTGGATCACAACATTCTCACTCTTTTTGATGTTCGCTTGCATTTTGTTTTCTTACTCATTTTATTTCCTTTTTGATCTAATTTTTCTTGTGCAACAAGAGAATTGTATAAATGTTTATACATATATTGAATATATTTTAACATGTATAACATATTGGATTGCTTGGCATCTAGGGGAGGAGGTGGGGGGAAGGAGAGGAAAATCTGAAACACAAGGCTATGCAAGGATCAATGTTGAAAAATTATCCATGCATATGTTTTGAAAACAAAAAGCTTAAAAAAAAAAGTTATTTCTTAAACTGAAATCTCCCTCTCTGTAAATCAGTCTATCATAGTTCTGCCTTTTACTTCACATTCTTTATGATGACCCTTCAAATTACTGATAGCTATTAACATCTCTTAAGTCTTCTTCAGACAAAGCACATTCAGTTCCTTCTATTCTAAGATAATTTTCTGACTTCTTATCACCACTTCCATCTGAAACTAAATCCTTTAGAAGAAAAATGAGGTTATGGGAAACAAACAGACATCTAAGAAAATTGTTACAGAATAGAATTTTGCTTTTTGTACCAATGGTCTAAAAGCCACAAATGTTACTACATTTGAGAAAGTAGAACAATGCATCTCTGTGGGCATCTGCTAACCTAATTAGAAAGACTTTAAATTGAAAAAATTTGCTAAATCAAGTATCACAGAGAGGAGAAAATGTCATAGAAAAATAAAAAGTGGAAATATTCATGTAAAGAAAAGATACAGGAATAATTTCAGAAACAATTATTTATGAGTCTATATCTATATACCAATGTTGTTGACTGTCCATTCTCTAGATAATCAACAAATGTTGAGGTCGTATTGATAAGTATTTCCTCAAAGAAATCAAATAGATTTGATTGTTTTTGTTGATCCTTCATTCTCAAAGAGAACCATACCATCAGGGAGGCAATGTCATGACTTGCAAGTGAAATGGATTTAAGTAAGGAAAGATTGTGCAAGCCACCAGACTCACTCATTTCTTCAGAGCCATTTGGGTGTAATTGTAAGATATAGATCAGAGCAATCAGATCCAACTGTATATCAATCTAAGCAGTATGCGTTTTTTCATCTATGCTCTTTTCAGTGGATAATTAAATCAACCTCTTTTCCAAGATGATAGATTTTATGAAAGACCTATTGCACCTGAAAGATTCCAGGATTAGATACAATCAGTATGTCATCCTGAAAGAAGAGTCTCCTGAGAACTTTGCCAGAGATGGTATCATCTGAACTCCATGTAAGAAATCTTCAATAATGCTGGCAAACACCTTAGTTGGGTATACTTATTTATATTTCACTTAACGTTATTACTCAACAGAAAACTTGGTTAAATTATGTCACAGAATAACATTTTTTCATGTGTGTGAAGATTCATTATTGGAAAGTTGTTTTTAATGTTTTATTTTGTTGATTTAAATGCTTTTTCCTTTTTTTTTTGGGGGGGGTAGGGGTAGGAGGAAGAAAGAAGTGAGAGAAAATGAACCACCACACAGAGCGATCACTTATGTGATTATAAAGATGTAGTTTGCTACAGAAAATTATTGGTGAAACGTTCTCATGTTTTCATGAAGGATTTTCTTAACAAATGCTAAGACCAGCTTTGTAAGGATCAATGTTGAAGAAATACCCATACATATGTTATGCAAAAAAAAAAAAGCTTTATAAAAAAAAAAAAAAAAACTCAAATGCTAAGACCATTAAAGATTTCGGAGATGAGAAACAGGCATATGGAATCAGTATTTCTCAGCTGCCTTTTATGTATACATGTAAAAAAAAAATTACTATCTGTAAACTTTGTCATTCTTTTAGAATCTCTCCATCTTGGGAATTTATTTTTAAAATGCCAGATAAATGGATAATTATGTTCCCTTGAGGCAAAACAGTACAGGGGAAAGAAGTTGACTTTGGAATAAGAAAGTCTGAGTTCAAATGCTGGTTCTGTCACTGACTATTTGTGTGATCCTGGGTAAGACTCTTCACTTCTCTGGCCCTCAAGTTTCATCTTTAAAATAAGAAGTTTAAGACTAATGACCTATAAGGCCTCCCCTAGCTCTTAATCTATGAGCCCACTACCTTCAGCAGATTTCTTCTTCAACTAGGTGCAGCCATTCTTCCCAACTTCATGGTCCCAAATGCTACTGCCACTTCCTCACAAAGTATATTTACTACAGAGTTTGTAGAATCCAAATGCAGTAATTCAACTACTGTCAGTGGTGTATTGTCAGTGATGAGAACAGACTCTTACAGGAACAGGAGCAGATATTATCCATTTCACATCCATTTGTTGCTCTCATTCCTGGTTTCATCTACAAAGGGCCTTGAAAGGGTCTGGCTTAGATGGCTCTTACACCAAGCTTTCTGCAAGCTCATTTTCCCCTGAAGAGCTTTTTAGAATTTCATGAAGTGGTACAACTTGCAATATTCCATCCTCCTCCTCCTCCATGTTTTACAAATTAGTTTGTATTCTAAAAACAGTGCTGCTGCCCTTGGCTGCCATGTTGCTCCACTTAGTAAGAGCAAATATCTGCTGCCTGAGGCAGTTTCTGGGTTCATGTTGTCTCCTTGTTGTGGTGACCATTTTGCAGTAGTTCTAGTTCACTAAATGGTGAGATTCAGTATCTTTACTTTTGTTTATTTCCCAAATTTTGGAACTGATAGATAGTTCATACTACAGGAACTATTGCCTGCAGTTTCTTCTTATGCTTATCCTTTCTTCCGACTTGATATAAGTTTTGATTTTTGTTCTAACCAGTCAATGATCTGAGTGTATGCACAAAGACATCTGAAATGACACTCAAATCAGCAACTAATCATTCTGTCTGTTTAAGATAAAATCAGTTTCATGTTTTTCTATATGTTTTTGTTGCTCACCATATCCAGGGCTTGCAGACTTTCTTCTTGAACAAAGTATTCATGATGTACTGGTATAAGACAAGCCTTCGGTCTCTTTCATTTCTTGATCCCAAACTGTATTTTCCAACATAGTTTTTTCACTGTCCTCCCCTGTGCCCACCTTCAACAAGTTATTCAGTATTAATGTAGATGCTGACTTAGTTTGAAGGATCTTATCAAGTTCTTCAACCTCTGCAACAGATCATATATCATAGATTTAGAGCTGGAAGGGACCTTAGGAATCAAGTTCAACCCCCTCTTTTTTTTGAGTGAGGAAACTAAGACCCAGAGAGGTTAAATGAGCAGTAGGTTGCAGAGCCAGGATTTAAACCTATTATCTTCTAATCCTAAATTCAATGCTCTACTCTATGTTATGTAAACAGGAATTACTTCATGGTGCCCTGTTTTCTTATGCTCATCACAGACAGCAAGATGACCTACTATTCTGTTGAAATGTTTCTTATTGCCATAACTGCCTTATGAAATTAAAGTCCTTTATTTGCAAGAATCTAAGAAACTCCTTTACATTTAATTATATAATTTCTGTGTGTCTCTTGGTTTCATATATAAAAGAGGCCAATATGGATGTGATTCAGTTCCTCTGATAGAGTATCCATCTGCTCACTGGACAATTAAGAATACTTAACAGTTACATGAATGTTGATGTTTTTAATACTTTTTATCCACTTTTCTGCAATGGTCAGGGCAGAAGCAAAAGGAACTAACATTGGAAAGAGAAGTTTCTTTAATTTCTTTTTCATTCAGTATTATGACCAGAAAGTTTTCACCAACCAGTGACCACATTTTTAGTAAGGATCTTCTGTTCTGATCCTTGAATAGTAACAAAGTCTTTAACTGTGTCTCTAAGTTGAAGATTTTCAGGATGAATAGAACCTATCTGAATTTATACTCTTCTGGCATAAAGTTCTAGACCTAGGGCTCATCATCACAGTTAAGTGATACTTTTTAGAACATTTGGAAAAAGAAGGAATAAAAAGGCATTTACTATGTAGCAAACACCATGCTAAGTGGTAGAAATCCAAATGGAAAAAGCAAAACAATCTCTACTCTCAAAAAGCTCACTTTCTAATTGAAGGAAGCAACATATAAGAAAGTTCAACTGAAGGGGTCAATGAAAGGCCTAGAATAGCAAAATTTAATAGTCCTTAGTGTATACAAGTAAGTCAGAAGGTAAAGTCTGGGAATATGCAGGGTGTAGAGGCAGAACAGATAATAAGGCCCAGAAGACTCAGGTACAGAAGCAGGATAGAGTAAGGCCTTGAATTCTTCCTCACCAGAAGGATTGTAGTTGCTAATTCCCAGGGTTATTCAAACCTTCCTGCTCAGTCACCCCAGATGGGATCTGAGGAAAGGGAAGAAAGAAAAAAAAAAAGGCACCCTTCCCTGGCTGTACTATGAAATGGAGAGTGGAAAAGTCTAAGTAAAGGGAAGAGACAATAAATATAGTCTTACAACTGGGGTCATTTACATAGAGATGATAATTAAACTTAAAGGAGTAGATGTGGTCACTGAAAAAGAGAGAGTACTAACAAATTGAACTCCTCTTTGGGACTAGTTCTAACCCCAAAAAAAGAGTTGGGTAGTGAAGTAGAAATAAAGAAGCAGTCCCGTGTCATCTGTGCAATATGTCACTCATACCAATTCCATCTTCTCCAGATTGTTTGCTCCCTTAATATCGGCGCCTTATTTCTCCTTCATCTCTTCTATCTACCAATTTCTTTCCTGCTGCCTTCAAAGATCCCTAAATATCCCCCTTTCTTAAAACATTAGATATTACCATCTACTTAAGCCCTATCTTTTCCCATTTTCTCAAATTTCTAGAAAAGCTATCTACATTTCTTCTCAAATTCCTCTCTCACTCCCTCAACTCCCTGAAATATGGAGCAGCAAGGTGGCGCAGTGGATAGAACACCAGCCCTGAAGTCATGAGGACCTGAGTTCAAATCTAACGAAGGAAGAAAGGAAGGAAGGAAGGAAGGAAGGAAGGAAGGAAGGAAGGAAGGAAGGAAGGAAGGAATATGGTATCACTTAAATGAAACTGCCCACTCAAAAGTTTTCACAAATCTTTTAACTGCCAACTATGATGTTCTTATCTCAGTTCTCTTTCTTCCTGTCCTCTCTATAACATTTAACACTGCTGGTGACTTTTTCCTGATATTCTTTTCCTTCTGGTTTCTTATTCAACTACTCTATCCTGGGTTCTTTCCATATCCATCTGAGTGCAGACTACTTTACTAATTCATCAATCATATCATACTCTCTAACTGCTAAATATACCCCAAGGCTTTATCCAGAGGCCCCTACTGTTCTTTCTACATACATTCTCTTAGTAACTTCATCAACTCACATGGGCTTAATTATCAGCTCTGTGCAGACATCACACAGATTCACATATACAGCCCAAATTTTCTACCCTGAGTATTTCAAACTGAATGTCCCTCAAACAGCTCAAACTCAACATGTCCAAAACTGAGTTCAATAGCTTTTCCCAAAACCTTGTGACCTATCCCAAGTTTCCTAGGTTTAAACACTTCTCTCATTACTCATTCTCCTTACACCTCACATATCTAATTATTGCATGACTCCTCTATTTACAATGGGAATCTCTTTAATTAAGGCCCTCAATATAGGTTGCCTGAACTATTGCAATGATCTCCTAATTGGATCTATTTGCCCCTTTCTCCAGCCTCTCCTAAATCCAGCTTGAATCCATCTTTCACTCAGCCCCATCAAAGTGATTATCCTTCAGCACAAATGTTATCATATCATTTCCCTACTTAAACTTTAGTGGCTCTCTAATGCATTTAGGATAAAATACAAACTGTTTGGCTGTAAGTCCTTTATAACCTGACCCTACTTTACCTTTCAAATTTCATTATATATTAATCCCTTTTTTGCACTCAAGTTCAACCTACATAACCTTCTCTCTCTGTCACACATGGGTCACAATCTCCCACCTCCATGTCATTATACTGGCTGTTCCCCATGCCTAGAATGTATTCCCTATTATCACTTCCTTGAACCCTCACTTCCTTGATGTGGGCAAGTACCACCTCATTCTTAGCCTCCCAAATTATATGCCCTATATTCTTAACTACCATATATTTATTCTGTACATTCTTAGATGAAAATTATGTTGTCTAGAACTCCTTAACCATCTTTCTTTTTTGTGTATTTTTGTACTGTCAGTGTCATAGTACTGTGCCTGACACATTAATTAGTAGACAATTTATAAATGTTTGTTGACGGATAAGGAAAGGCAGTTAGGTGATGCAGTGAATAAGAATATTGGGTATGAAGTCTAGAAGACTCCTCTGGCCTCAGATACTTAATACGTGTGACCTGTGCAAGATGTTTGCCTCCAATTCCCTTACTTGTAAAATGAACTAGAGAAGGAATTGATGGTGTATTCTGCCATCATCCTAAAACATCTGCAGTATTATGTTCACTTCTGGAAAGATGTCACTATACATCATAAAGTGCATTAACTGGTAAATGAATTCTAAAACATGTCCCATAAGATTCAGGATAATTAAGTGTCACAAGTCATTTCTCTACTTGTTTATTAAACTTGTGATCAACTAAAACCTCTAGATCTTTTTCAAATAAAACTGCAGCCAATCAAGTTCTCCCTCAAACTGTACTTTAAAAAACTGTTTTAAAACCCAATTCAAATTTACATTTACATTTATTCCTTAAATTAAGCAACTTTTCATAACAAAGGCCACCTTAATTTTGAAACCATACTAAAAAACTTTACAAGTGTGCTGGCAATGAACAGTACAGATTATGATATGGCCAACACAGTCCAGTTCAAGTTTCACTAATGTTCACACATACTTACACAGTCTAACTCACTTGGAATACTCAAAGGAAGAAAACAGGACAAAAATAATTTGTGAATTGCTATTCAGAGGGAAAATAAAAGGGACTGTTTGTGATAAAGTAGGGAAAAGCAAGAGATTGGTCAGAATGACAAAAAGAAATCAGGAATATAAGAAAAAAGGTGGGTGATATGGCAATATTTATTTCAATTACCAACTGTAATTTGAATTTATCATTTTAGAATTTCTAATAATAAAAACTAAATAATAAAAAAATAAGATCTGTGCTTCAGTACAACATATACGAAGTTACACGTAGTTGAAATAGTTTTAATAATTTTGAAAATATGTTTAAATTGCCATAAACAGAAAATGTAAGAGAAAATATCAAAACTAGATTAAATGAAGTTTGTCTTTTTTTTAAACTGAGAATCTTACTGGTATAACAAGCAATTTTGGGTTTCATTAAAAAAATGTTATTTTCCCAAAGGCAAAACTATGAATAAGCAATATAGCTGTATTACTTGTTTTTTTAACCAATGAAATCTAATCAGACCTTAATTAGAGTTAACAAGTACAAAAATAATGTTTCCTAGAAATGGTATTGAGAAAAGAAATAAAAATAAAAATTAACATGTTTCAACTATTCCACTAACAAGAAAAGCAAACTGTCTTTTGCCAAATTAGACAAGAAAAAACACTTTCCAAAACTACTTTAGTTTTCTTCTGTACCCAAATTTAATGTTTTAGTGTTATGGAAATAGTGGGCAAGGAAATCTCATATTTCAACTTTTCTGAAAGAAGAAATAAACTTAACAGTGACAAAGTGTTAATAATGTTATATGGCAGCTTACACTAATAGACTAGTAACCTGAATAGCTAATTAAAACTCACCAAAAAATAAAGCAAAATGGCAAAACTGTACCTCCTGAATAATTATATTCCTCGTCACATTAAACTATACTATCAACTTCCTTGTGCTCTGTCTTTTAAAAGCATAAATTATAGAATTTTAAAACTTGGTTTAACTATCAGAAGAAAACTAATTTTTATTCTGAATTTTTAGTTATCAGAGCAAAATTTAATTTATAGCTCTTATTTTAATAGGAAAAACCATTTACCAAAAGGTTTATTAATTAAATTTAGTTCAGATTAATTTTAGAAAAAAGATATCATTGAAAAATAAGTGTTTGCCTATCAAAAAAGTAAAATTATCTATTCTAATTATCATAAACTCTGAAAATGTTTACAATCATAAACTTTATTATTTTTTTCATTCTAATTACAGCATTTAAATAATTACAAAAATGAACAAATTTACATACACCAAAAATTAACTCAATTTGATTTTACTTAAGAGCATTATGGACTTTAATATTTATTTTATGGGCATAAAAGTTTAATTAAATTCTTTAGCATTACATGAAATTGTACCATTAATCCATGACTATTTTGAAGCTTAAGCTATTCAAGATTTGGTCCTCTAATTTTATAATAGAGACATGTGATTAAAAACCAAAACTGAATACAATCACAACAAACTAAACTTTTCACAGAAAATTTACAAAACAATGTATACAAATAATTTAAGAAAAATTACCTGTTCCTGAACATCTTCATGTTCCGAATTTAGAAGTTTGATAAAAATTGGAACAGCTCCAGTTTCAATTACTACCTTGGTATGAAGAAAGGTTCCAGATGCTATATTAGTTAAGGCCCATGCAGCTTCAAACTAAGAAAAAATAAAATTTGAGATAAAGTTTTAGACATAATAAGGAAACCAGAAAAATTCAACTAAAAAGGATCAATGGTATCAAACACATTCCATTTATGAAAAGCCAAAAAAGATTGTTATGCCTGGAAAAACAAAAAATGAGGAAGGATGTAATCAAAATTTATAAAATTATGAATAGTTCTAACAGGGTGAATATGGAATTATTTACTTAAATCCATGAGTTTTAGAATCAGATGCAACTTTAAAATTTGAAAGAGTAATGTTAGAATAAATAAAACACTGATTTGCCAAGAAGTAAGCTGAAAGAGTTTGATATAAGATTCAAAAATTCAAAGATCACACACCTGTTTAGAATGATATCATGGGAGGGCAATTATCATTTTCTTCTTTAAAAAAAAAAAACCCTCTAATGTTACTATTAGAGATATAAAGATTTTGGACAGTATGACTTAGCAAAGTTTTAAAAAGTAAAATCTACTAAGAAGATAAAGAAACATGTATGAACCTAAGAGAAAAATTTCCAAACAATATTTTCCCTAAAATCTCTAATAGTCAGGGCTTTCCCATCATCTATTATTAAAGAGTATTTCTACTTTTTTCCATCAGTCTCTCTATTTCAACAATCCTTTCACCAAGATAAGTCACTTTGCATGGTAAGGTAGATAGCATGCACTAAAGAAAGATATAAAAGATATAAAGATAAAAATGAAAGTCAGTGTCTTCAAGAAATTTACATTCTGGAAGTAGGTATTGCTGTATTCTCACAGAACTAAAACTTAATTTTATTTAAATACATTAGTGGTCTAATACTATCTACTGTTAATTTTTAATACAAATTTACCTTCTCAAAACCTGTTACTGAATATATAAGATGAAGAGATAACAGTACTTGGACTACTTTAGAGGCAATTAGAGATCAGAGTGTGGGTAAAAAGGCAAAACTTGAAATTAGGGAGACAAGTTCAAACACTACTCAAATACTTCTCATCTGCTCTGTACCTCATTTTCTCCTTAAAATGGAGAAATTAGTAAGATTATTGTGAAAATCAAATGAGACAAAATTGCTTAGAACTTCCAAAATTTTAAGGCACTATACAGTACTATTATTATTACTCACCTCACAAGGTTGCTGTGAGAACAGCACTTTTTAAATGTTAAAGCATCATATATAATTATATTATTATTGAAATTGTATTAAGATAAATCTACAGTCATCTCAAAAAATATAAAAAGAAAAATAACAGAAAAACTTACCTGTAAAGTACAATTTTCATTTCTTTCAAGAAACTTCACAAATCTTTGTACAACTCCTGGCTTTTGTATAACTTCATCAATAGGTGGATTAGGTTCTGAAATTTTATAATTGATTTATTTCACAATTTTTAATTTTAATAAAGTAATTACTAGATTATCTTAAAAGTCATTTCTGGGTCCTTGGTCCACTAAAGCAAGGAAAGTCTTCATTGGCCAACTCCTAAAAATCCTCAAAATTATGGTCATAAGTTTCAGGAAGGAAAAAAATGGTCAGGTTCCTCTTGCTTTGCAAAATAGATAACTATCATGAAAGCTAATTTGAAAGCAATTTTTTTCCTATTATCCTTCAACTATAAAATATCTCCTATTGGAAAGAAATATCTCCCAACAGAATACATCTAAGTTTTTGAAAACAAAAGCTTTAGATAGATCAGTAGTCATTTCTTTAGCACACAGATGTTCTCAGGGGAAAAAAAAAAAAAAACACATCTATGTTGGAGGTACTAGGCAAAGAATTACTTAAACAAAAGAAAAACACCCAAGAATGAACCCATCCATGTAAAACTAGAGCTTCATGTTTTAAGCTACGAGTTATAACTATTATTACTGAAAGTATCTCTTCTTTATCAACTTTTCCTACCATATTCTACTTTACTCATTTGTGTGCCTGTCCCATCCTGTCAGTACATTATGAATTAGGCATCTATTATCAATTTTATATCCTTAAGCAATTGTTGCATATAGTGTTAATAAACTGCTTAACTTGGAATTAAATATTATAGCATTGATGCCTACTTAAAGCTGTAGTCTCCAACTATCTTTTCATTTTCCTTTATTACAATTTTTTGATTCTGGTAATCCTTTCTAAACCTTCTGTCTTTTATTGTCCCTCTGCTCTGGTTCACACCTGTGAAATTACAGCTTATGAAGTCCTTCTGGGTCCAAATCTATGATCCTATATAGTTGTATATGATACTGTATAATTGTAAAAATTTAACATGACAAATTATGCTTTTTTAAAAAATCTCTTCATTGTGACAAAAACTGTAGCAATATTTAACAACCTCAAAGTATAAAAAACATTTCCCCCAAAAGTTAAACAAATAAGAAACCTATTAAGAGGTCATGAAACATTTCACTTTTTTGAACAAGAAGGGTTTTTTCCCTATTGTAAACAAAGACATTATAAATACATATTAAGAATATTACTTCCACCTTCCCCTTACCATTTATTTAAAAAAAAAATTTAATGAAGATAATGGAATATTATTGTTCTATAAGAAATGATGAGCAGGCTTATTTCAGAAAAAACTTCAAAGACCTACATGAACTGATGCTGAGTGAATCAAGCAAAACCAGGAGAATACTGTACACAGAAACTACATTATGTGACACATTTGGCTCTTTTCAACAATGAAGTGATTTAAGGCAAATACAATAGATCTGGGAGAGAGAATTATGGCTCTCACTATGACTTTTTTAACTATGGCCCCCTCTTAACAGAATGAGAGTCCTTGTCATTAGTATGGGGAGAGGTGATATGAAGTAAAGACTTCAAAGAATTCAAAGAGAAGAGTGCTAGGAATATGTTTGTTGTAGCAAACATATAAATTTACAATTCAATCATTCTGCTGACACCCAATAATTAAAAAACATATACTTTTATTTCTTTTCAATCAATAAGGAGGATAAAATGTTTGAACTCTGACTGTTTGAACAGGCTATGGATATAAATTGCTCATTTTTAATGACTGAATTTTACAAAAAATAGCAAAGCCACACTAAAACATCACTTATAAGAAGTTACCTTAACAAAAATACTGAAAAGAAATATAAATATAAAAAGCTTAAATTTAAACCTCTTTAAATCTTAAATAGCAATAGGGTATTTTATGGAAAGAAAGGCTTACCTTTAGAAAGCAGCTTTCGAAACTTCTGTGTTGCTGTAAGCTGTTGGTCAGCATCATCAGAGAAAATCATCTGCACCATATCAGCAGTAATAACTTCTTCCTAAAAGTATACAAAACATGGCATATTTAACATTTATATTTTTCTCTTACCATTCTACTTAACATTTTGTTTTCCTCAACATACTGTAAATAATGATTTTAAATATACTTTTTTGTTATCTACCTCAGGAACTGGTACTGTAGAGCTGATATCTGGATCCTGGATCGGACTTTCAAGCATAGAGTCATCATTTGCTGGAAGGGTAACATTTCTACGTTTGAATAACTGCCAAAAAAACAAACACACAAAAAAACCCATCACCATCATCATCATCACCTGGGACATGAAAGTTCTTGATACTAGTACTTTGTTCTACCACACTAAAATATTTAAGAAGAATGAAATGAACTTTCACTTTCACAATTTTTACAGCTTATAATTATTACTTTTTGTATGATGAGAGGAAACAGCACAACTGAAAAATGAAACAGACTAGTCCTACAGTTAGTGAAAGGGATAATCAATAAAGTTTCCCTACTCTACTAGTGTACATGACATGTCACCAGATTTAAAGGCTGACACTCAGCACATTGGGTTGACAAATTATCAAAGACTTCTGGGTGAAAAAAGGAGAAGTTCACAGCACTGAGGTGAGGGCAAGATTGCAATATTGTAGGGAATACCTGCATATCAACAAGAATATAGATCCATCACACTAATCCTCAAATAATGTGCCAAGATAAAACTCTAAGTATACAGGGCAAGGACTGTCAGAGTACCAGGATAAGTACTAAATGTTTTTTGAAAGAATTGGTATTTTAAAGCAAGTCAAAATTATTCTGTAGCTCTGGCTCCTTCTCTGCAAAGACTAAAGTTACTTCTAATCACATTCCCTTCAATTAAGGAATCAATCCTACAGGTAGACAGGGGAACCACATGGCATGACTTTATAGGGCTCAAAAATTCATGTACTAACAAGTATCTTCAATGACTGGCAATAAGGTCTTAAGGGTAATAATAATAATAATAGCTAATAACAGCTAGTATTTATATAGCAACTATTATTTCCAGGATTTTGCAAATAACTCATAAGATCATCACAAAAATCTTAAAATGTATTATATCCTCCTTTTACAGATGAAGAAACTAGCGCAAACAGAAGATAAATGACTTGACCAAGATCAGTTAGTTAAGTGCCTAAAGCTAGATTTTAACTCAGGTCTTCCTCAATCAAGGCCCAATGCTCTATCCACTGTGCCTTCTAGTTATCTTAAAATTCCCCATAAAAATGTTGAAAGACTAATACTTTTAAACCAATTAAAATAAGTGGATTATAAAATTAACAAAGAATATATTGAGAGCCAGAGATAAAAGATAATTTGTGATTATTATGTAGTCAAGGGAAAGAAGGATACAGAGGGCAAGGTAGGAAATATAGAATAATAACAGAGGACAGACCTAAAAGAAACCCTATAATGGGGCACTAGGGAAGAGAAACACACACATTCTCTTCCTCTCAAATCAAAACCAGGTAACAAAACTGATAACTAAATCTCCTATCTAAATGACCATTGCCAATTGTCATTCTTCTGTAATGCATTCTTGATTTACCAAATATTTTCCATAATTTGCCATTCCTACCTATCACCATATCAATACCTCCATCATGCATCACTTTTATGAGAGGTAACACCAATATCCTGAATTATGCTTATATTTAAGACACTAGCATTTATTAAGTGTCTATGTTCCAGGCACTTTGCAAAGCACTAAGGATACAAAGAAAGGCAAGAAATAATTCTTCCTCTCCAGAACTTTAGTCTAAATAAAGGGAGAAAAGCAAACTACCATGTACCAATGTATTAGAGAAAGCATAAATTAGATATAATCAAAGAAGGAAGGCAATAGTAAAAAGGAGATTGGGGAAAACTTTTTGAAGATGGGATTTTAACTGAGTCTTTAAGTAAAGAGATTGGTATGAAGAAAAAAAGAATTCTAAGCAAAGGTGACAACTAGTGAAAGTGCTCAGAGTTGGGAGACAGCCTCTTGACTAAGAAACAGCAGTGAGGCTAGTACCACTCAAAGTATATGTGTACAAAAATTCAAGAGGCAGAAAAAGGTCAGGTTAAAAAGATCTTTAAATGATGATGGGGATTTTATTTTTGATGGGGGGTGGGGGAGGAAGAGGAGGGGTGTAACAGGAAAACACCGGAGTTATATAATATGAGGAGGACATAGTCAGACCTGTGCTTCAGGAAGATCAATTTGAGAGCTGAGTGAAGGATGGACTGGAGAGAATAGAAACTTGAGGCAGGGAGATGAACCAGCAGGCTATTCCAATAGTCCAGGAATGAAGTGATGAAAGCCTGCAGTTGTAAAGGAGAGAAGGAGGTGCATATGAGAGATGGTATATAAGGGCCTGCACCACAGTAGTAGTAATAATGGAAGAAAGACAGGGATGCAAGAGATATTACAAGACTTTACAAAGATAAAAAGGACAAGATCTGCCAAGAACTGGATTGGGAAAGGGGAAGCAGTGAGAGAGAGGAGTCCAGAATGACACTTAAGAAGTTACAAGCTTAGAGGATTAGTATTCCATTAACGGTAAGAGAAAAGTTCAAAAGAGGAAGGAGCTTTGGTGGGGAAAGATGAATTTAATTTTGTACATGGTAAGTTTAAGAAATCTGTAAGGCATTCGGTTCAAAATGTCCAATAGGCAGTTGGAAATTCCAGAAGAAAGGAGTTAGGTTTGGGTAAATATATTCAGAAGTCACCTTCACAGCTGATAACTGAATCCATGGGAGCTAATGAAATCACCAGTGAAATAACCTAGTGGGAGAAGAAAAAAGGATTCAAGAAAGAATCCTGGAGAACATTCACAGTTTGTGACTACAACCTTGGTGAGGGACAACTGATAAGATCAAAGGTTTCAGAGATCAAATATGATGAAGACTGAGAAACAGCCAGATAAGCTCATTGGCATCTTTGGAAAGAATAATTTTAATTTTAATGATGAGGTTGTATGTCAAAATATAGAATTATGAGAGTGAGAGGAAAGGAAATAGAGGTCTATTACAGAGAGTTCTCAAGGAGAACAGTAAAAGGACAGTAGTAAATGTTCTTCAAATATGGGAGAAAAACCAGCAGACAAGAAGAGAGTGAAGATTATGAAGAGTAGAGACAATAGGAGAAATCAGTTTTGCATGGAATCACCTGTGCATAAATTAAGCCTTCCCCTTTTCTTCTTTACTCCCCTTCCCTTTCCCAAATATTGCCATGACAAGAAGAAAGGGTACATCTTTACATAAGACATTAGTGAAAGAGAAAATAGTGGTGGAAGACATCTGAATTGAGATGAAGAAAAGGGGGTTTTAGCCCATCACAAATTTTTTTCATTAACACTAAAGAGTTGGTAGAATGAAAGCCATGGGAGACTTAAGAAAGGAAGTTTAGAAAAGCCCACAAATTTATTCCAGTCAGCAGTTTCATGATTTTCTCTAGCTTCATTTAACATGAGTGGGAACTAAGGCAGAAGATTATAGAACTAATACAAGGCTATGGTTTGGCCAGTAATAAAGTGGCAAGATATTTAAAAGAAGATAATATAGAATTGAAGTAATTCAACAAGAAGTTATTATGTGCAAGGGAAGAAAATGTAGCTAGGGCAGGGTAATGGCCTGGGAAAGAACTGGAGGTAGAAGGACTAGAAAATAAAGAACAGAGTTGGTGGCTTTAAGACAAGGGAGGAGGTAGAATAAGAGAATATGATCAGATAAGCAATGTCAAAAATCATCACTAAAACTGTTGGTGATGGCAAGTGTGTACAGCTGAGATGGGATCATGGGAAATGTATAAACTGAGTAAAAGATTAGGGTATTTGAGGGAAAATTAGAACATATGATGAAATCATCTAATACAAGAGCAGGAACTGGGAAAAGATAAAGACAGTGAGTCAAGCATTGAACTTTCTGAGGAAAGAATGAAAGCAGTATCTTTTAAGTACAAAACACTAAGTAGTTAAGAACTAGGGACAGAAACAGAAAAGCTAGATAATTCCTAATCTCAAGCAGTTCATATTATAAGGGGATAGACAACATATACGGAAGGTTTAAGCTGCAAATAAGATGAAAAAGTCATACATACTAATTTCCCCTCAAAGACAATAATGTAACTCCTCAGGCCACTGAATTAAAAGTCCTGGGCTGTCTCCATTAAAGTCAAAGGACAGATGGTGGTCAAGATAGTGGCAGAAATATGACTTGTCTGGCCCACAATTTGTCCTATCCCTGACTCAGGGTGCACTCATTCTTCATTCAAGTTAGCTTGCCTGATCTGTATGTGGCAGCTGATTGACAACTGGTGGGGACGATTGGTCCCTTTTCTCTATAAGAATTGCTTCCCCAGATAATGGTTCTGCTGGAAGGACTATTGGTATGAGGGTGCTATGACTCTCAGGATTCCTATACCTATCTGTTGGTGGCAGATGGTCAGCAGTTGTTGCTTATACTGATTCGGAAGATGAGGCCCCTGTCTTCAATGATTTCTTACCTCAATAATGGATAAAAGAGCCAGGCTAACAATAGGCCTAATGTTTCCTGGAAGGAAAATATCCTAGAGGTCAGTCAACAATAGCTATCAGAATCTTCACTGGGTGATAAATACAGATTATTTAAAAAAAAAAAAAAAAAAAAAAGATTATTGAGTGATAATGGTAAAGGGAGAGCCTGGAAGTGACAGTGAGGAGCAAAGAATATCCCAACACCCTCAGTGAGTTCCAGGTGTATGAATTAAAGTGTAATCAATACTGGAAAAAGTAGCCAGAGAAGCTGTACCATCAGGAAGCAGCTTGATAATTTATTAACAGAGGTTGTTGTTTGTCCTTCATTCTCAAAGAAAATTTGTTAAATTCATTAAAAATTAGACAAGAACAACTTTATTTTGGGATGGAACAAAATTAACTTATTCTAGGTAATTCCTTAAAATACATCTAAAGAGAAAATTTAAAAAAAAAAAATTTCTTCAAAAGCCGTATACACCCAGAGAGAGGGATCTGAATGTGGACCACAACATAACATTTTCACGATTTCTACTGATGTTTGCTTGCATTGTTTCCCTTCTCAGATTTTTTTTTCTTGTAGATCAGATTTTTCTTGTACAAGATAACTGTATAAATATATATATACATATATATATATTTGATTTGTCAAGTATTTTAACATAATTAACATGTATTAGACTTCCTGCCATCTAGGGGAGGGGATAGGGAGTAGGAGTGAAAAATTTGTAAGAGAAAGCTTTGCAAGGGTCAATGTTAAAAAATTACCCATGCATATGTTTTGCAAATAAAAAGCTTTAATAAAAAAATAAAAAATAAAAACTTCTTCAACAATATAAGCAGTACAGTGAGATAACAGAGATGAGATAGAAAAGACCAGAAAATTATGTATGGTGAGAAAAAACTGAATTGATGAAAAATGATTAGTATACTGATTATGATTTGCATGTAACCATTATATTTAGTTATTTATTTCATATATCTGGGACTGGAGCTGAAGATGAAGAATGAGTCAGGGTAAGACTCAATTAAGAGGAAGAAAATAGGCTGAATGACATAATGATCTGAAAAAAAAAAAAGGAAGTGGGGGGATGAGGGAAGAGAAGGGATGAGGGGGGAGAGAGCTTTTCAACTTAAACGTTATACCAATTCCATATGGTTACAAATATTGTCACACTACAATCTTTGAAGAATCAAAATTGAGACATCATCTTCTCAAATTGATTATATGAAGAAAGGATAGATATATATTAGAATTAAATGGGCTTTGTAGAGGCTACCTAATTTACTATTATAAGACTAAAAAAGCTAGAGACGGCAGTCACATTTCTGATCACTTCCTACCTATGATTTTTTTCAATACTACATTATGTTATAAAATAATGAATTGTCAGATAAGAACTGTCAAACATCCTTAATTATATATATAATTTTGGATCTTTTCTTTCTGGAAGTGATCCCCATCCAGCTAAGTACCATTGATAAGGAAGAGTTGATAGCACCATTAATCAATTAATACCTACGAAGAACCAGATGCTAGACTAAGCATTGCAGATACAAAGAAAAACAAAAGATAGTCTCTGCCCTTAAGGAATTCACAGTCTAATGAGAAAGATAACATGAGAACTATGTATAAATAAACTATAAACAAATAAACAGGAAATAATCAATAGAGAGAAGAAGTACAAGTAGAAGAATTAAGAAGGGCTTCATTTAGAAGGTGGGATTTTAGCTGGAACTTGAAGGAACTCAGGGATGCCCAGTCAGGATTCTGCAATTTTGTCCAAGCAAGGTCAGTATCATTGGAATGAAGTGGAGGAATGAAGAATGATGTAAAGTTTAAGAAAAGTAAAGGGGGAAAGAAGGAAAGTGGTAAGTTAAAGAAGACTTGACTATGAAAACAGAAGATTTTATATTTAATCCTAGAGAGGACAGAGAGCCAATGCACTTTGTTGATATGTACAATGAAGTATATATGTCAGACCTTCACTTTAGGAAAATCACTTTGGCCGCTTAGTGGAGCATGGACTTAAGTGAGAAAGGCTTGAGACAAGCAAACTAACTGGGAAAATTATTGCAGTACTCCACAAGTGAGATGAGAGCCCACATGAGGGTGGTAGCAGGAACAAGAGAAAGAGGGAGCATTTGAGAAATGTCACAAAAGTAAAATTAACAAGTCTTGGCAATAGATTAAATATGGGAGGAAAAGGGAGAGAGGAGAAGATAGTGAAGAATCAAGGATATAACATGTATGTTTCAAGTCTAGGAGATAAGGAGATATTGATAATAACAGAGAAGTTTGGAAGGAGGGAAGATTTAGGGGAAAAGACAATTTCAGTTATACATATGGTAAGTTTAAGATGTCTTCAGAGCATCTAACTGGAAGATGCTAATGGGTAGTTAGAGAAGTGAGAGCCAGCAGAGAAGTTAGACCTGGATAGATAAATTTGCTATTCATCAGGATAGAGAGATCTAAAGGCATCTAGTCAATGTGAAATAAAGAAGAGGTAAGGGGAAGGAGTTCTTGGCAAATGGCATCACTACTGACCCCTAAACTAGACAAGATATCGTGTTGCTAAGTATCAGGAAATAGAAATAGATGAGCAAAGTTTTCCTTTTGACCGAGGCTTAGAACTCAGTTATATGAAGCCAAGGAAAAAGAACTAATGTAAGTTGGTAAATTCAAATGGCTCAATTCAACATTTTATTTGTGTGCCTACTACTTGTAAAAATAGGGCAGCTAGATGGTAAAGTGAATAGGGCACAAACCTTGCTTGCGGAAACCTTTAGTTTCCGCATCTATAAAATGAACTGATGAAGGAAATGGTAAACCACTCCAATAAGTTTCCCCCATATGGGGTCATGAGAAGTCAGACAAGACTGATATGCCTCAAGCAACAAAACCAGTACAGAAGGAATGACCAGGGAAGTTAATATTTCTAAATAAACTCCATATATCTCAGGCAATTCTCATCCCTTCAAATGATCCTCCTAATTCTCTCCTTTTTCAGCCAACTAAGAAAAAGCTACCAATACTCATTGCTTCTACTTTCTCTCTTCTCACTCACTCCTTCACTTTTAGCAATCCGGCTCCCAATCTTATCAATGAGCTAAAATTGCTCTCCAATTACTAATGATAACCCACAAATTATCAGTACTACTGAATTCTGACAGTGCAAACCATCCTTTCATTCAAGATATTTTCTTCTCTCTGGACTTTTACATCACCATTCTCTCTGGTTTTCCTACTTGGATGAAGTATGCACTACTGAGATACATCATCTTCTCAAATTGGTTATATGAAGAAAGGATAGATATATATTGGAATTAAATGGGCTTTGTAGAGCCTACCTAATCAAATGTTATAAGATTAAAAAAAGCTAGAGACAGGACAGTCATATTTCTGATCACTTCCTACCTATGATTTTTTTTTTTTTTTTGCTTTTTCCTAAGGCAATTGGGGTAAAGTGACTTGCCCAGGGTCACACAGCTAGGGAATGTTAAGTATCTGAGACCAGATTTGAACTCAGATCCTCCTGATTTCAGGGCTGGTGCTCTATCCACTGAGCCACCTAGCTGCCCCCTACCTATGATTTTTCAATACTACATCATGTTATAAAATAAAGGAATGAATTGTCAGATAATCACTGTCAAACATCCTTAATTATTTTGCATATAATTTTGGATCTTTTCTTTCTTGAAGTGATCCCCATCCAGCTAAGTACCATTGATAAGGAAGAGTTGATACAAATCCAACCATTCTGTAGAGCAATCTGGAACTTATGCTCAGAGTTATCAAACTGTGCATACCTTTTTCTCAGTCTCTTTTACCAGTCCATTATCTAACTCATGCCTCTAACTGAGGGTATTCCCCAACATCATATCCTAGATCCCATATTCTCTTAAGCCTCATTAGTTCACTTAGATTTAATGCTCACTTCTATTACCAATAATTCCCAAATTAATATCTAGACCTTTCTTGTCTTTCATTCTCAAAGAGGTGATGCCATACATACAAGTGACTTGGATTTAAGTGAGGGAGGATTATGCAAAGTCATCAGACTCACTTCCCCTTTTGGAGTCCTCAGAGTCCAGTGACAAAATACAGAGCAGGATATTGCTCTGGATGCATTGGGAGATCTTGGCCTTTTTTAAGCTAAGGTCTTTAACAAATCTCAGTATGATTCAGGCAACACCTAATCAGTGATTAAGGCTAGGTAAGAAATACTTACCTAGTATTTGGGGGGGAGGGGGGAATTTGGAATAAGGTTTTACAAGAATCAACGTAGAAAAATGATCCATGCATATTTTGAAAATAAAAAGTTTTAATTAAAAAAAAAAGAAAGAAGGCAGAGAATGCCATCTTTTATTTAGTCAGTGTCTGACTGTGGCTGGCTGGCTGTCTCACACTCACACACACACACACACACACACACAAACACACACACACACACACTCCACTCCACGTGAAATATCTAGCCCCAAAATATCCCGAGCTCCACTCTGACATCACCAATCACCTACGAGTCATTTCAAACTACATGTCCCAATAGACATCATAAATTCAGCATGTCCAAAGCAACACACATTATTTTCCTACAAAACCTACCCCTTCCCTAAAATTTCTAATTTCTGTTGTTCAAATGCCAAATGTACACTTCCTAAGACTATTTTATGGAGCTTCCATCTTATCAAGTGCTCATATGGTGGTCAGAAGTGATACTAAAGACACGATCAAAGTCTCTTTGAAGAACTGTGGAATCAATGGAATGACATGGGAAACAGTGACAAAGGACTGCCCAGTATAGCATGCTTTCATTAGAAGGTGCTGTGCTCTATAAGCAAAGTAGAACTGAAGTAGCTCAAAAGAAATGTGAGATGTGCAAATTTAGAAAATCCACCCCAAATGTTAACATGGACTATTTGTGTCAACCCTGTAGTAGAGCATTCTGAATTCATCTTGATCTCCAGTTAGTTAGACACATTGCAACTTAGTTTTAATACAGTTTTGTTATTTGGTCCTCTTCAAGATTTTAGAAAAACCAGCCAATCTTTTCTGCTGAAAAAACCATCATTCTTCCAATCTCTCAAATTTATAATGCTGGCATCACTCTTGACTCCTCCTTCTTTTATTCCCCCTCCCTCAACAAATACAATCAGCTGCTTAATTTTTCATTTTCTATCTAACCTTTCCTGTCTACTTACCATATCACTATCTTAGTTCTGACTCTCACTACTTCTTAGATTATCAAAACACTGAATTGGTCTCCCTAAACCAAGTCTTTCCCCCATTCCAGTTCATTCTCCATTGTGTTGCCAAAGTTATTTTAATTAAGCACAGATCTGATTAGCTCAGTTTTATGTTCAATAAATTCTAGTGACTCTCTTCTGACTCTAGAATGAAATTGAAACTTTAAAGATTTTAACAATCTTGCCTAACTTATCTTGCCAGTCTCTCTGACATTTTTCTTCTTCCTGCACTGTGATCCAGCCAAACTGACCTTCTGTTTTTCCATCAAGACATTCCATTTCCCACATCCAAGTTTTGGTATTATCTATCCTACATGCCTAGAATACACTCCTTATTTCTCATTCAGAAATCCTCTTCCTTCAAGACACAATTCAATCAAGCCATTCTCCAATTGATAAATGGTCAAAAGATATGAGCAGACAATTTTTAGATGAAGAAATTGAAACTATTTCTAGTCATATGAAAAGGTGCTATTGATCAGAAAAATGCAAATTAAGACAACTCTGAGATACCACTACATACCTGTCAGATTGGCTAAGATGACAGGAAAAGAAAATGACAAATATTGGAGGGGATGTGGGAAAACTGGGACATTGATACATTGCTGGTGGAATTGTGAATGAATCTAACCATTCTGGAGAGCAATTTGGAACTATGCTCAAAAAGTTATCAAACTGTCCATACCCTATTGGACCTATATCCCAAAGAGATCTTAAATGAAAAGGACCCACACGTGCAAAAATGTTTGTGGCAGCCCTTTTTGTAGTGGCTAGAAAGTGGAAACTGAATGGATGCCCATCAATTGGAGAATGGCTGAATAAATTATGGTGTACAAATGTTATGGAATATTATTGTTCTATAAGAAACGATCAGCAGGATGATTTCAGAGAGGCCTGGAGAAACCTGCATGAACTGATGCTGAGTGAAATGAGCAGAACCAGGAGATCAATATACACAGCAACAATAATACTATATGATGATCAATTCTGATGGACATGGTTCTCTTCAACAATGAGGTGATTCAAACCAGTTCCTATTGTTCATCGATGAAGATAGTCATATACATCAGAGAGAGGCCTGAGGGAACTGAGTGTGGACCACAACACAGCATTTTAACATTTTCTGTGAATGTTTGCTTGCATTTTGTTTTCCTTCTTAGGTTGTTTTTTTTTTTTTTCCTCTTTCTAGATCTGATTTTTTTTGTGCAGCAAGATAACTATAGATACGTATACACATATTGGATTTATCATATATTTTAACATATTTAACATATATTAGACTATTTGCCATCTAGGGGAGGGGATCAGGGAAGAAGGGAAAAATTTGGAACAGAAAATTACTCAAACGTTCTGTAAATAAAAAGCTTTAATAAACAAAAATAAATATTTTTTAAAAAGACACAATTCAAACTACATGAAGTCTTTCCTGATCTCTTACTAGTGCTCTTCTCAAACTAGCTCATATCAACTACTTTTTACATATTTGTTCTTTACACACACACACACACACACACACATGTATTTTTCACCCCCATATGAATGCAAACTCCTTGAAAGTAGGGACCATCTGTATTCTTTGTATCACAAAAGAATAGTGAAAGTAGAAAAAAAGATTGTAGAAAGTGTTAAGGTAAAAAAAAAATTTTAAATTTCACTTCTTTTAAAATATTCTGCATTTCAGACTGGTCAAGTCATTTTGCGGAAAAGGAAAAAAGATATGGCAGTCTAGAGAAATGATTTCAAGAGCACAGGAAATTCCTGATGTGGAAATTCTCTCTATTGATGCATTTAGTCTGAAAGTTCGTGAGGTTTGATTAAACAATCCTGACATCTCTTTTCTGTTAAGGACAAAGACTCTAAACATATTCTTTTGCTAAGAGACTATAGAATATAATAAAGTTAAGCAGACATAATCCTTACATTTAATTAATACAAAATCAACTGTCTTCAGATGAATAGTAGTAAAATTCCCCCAAACACACGTTTATATGATAAATCACAATTAAATATCAAAGAAACATACCTGTTCTTCCCTTTTTTGTTTTCGAAGTTGAATTCCTTCTTCTTCTCTTCGTCTACGCATTTCTTGAGGATTTAATGCTTTATTCTTGTAACTTTTCATTCTATAATTATCTTTCCCTGGGCTTGCCATGGTATCTAGTGGAAGAAAAAGTTCAAACACAAAGATGATACTCCAGACAATGAGATGTTATATTTAAGCTTTAACTGACCAACAGAATTATTGTATTAAAAAGTTTGCAGCAAGAACAATGGCTTTCCTGTCACTGCAAAAATTAGATTAACATAATCAAATATTTTGGGAATAAGAGATCAAATATTTAAGAAATTTGATCTGCCATCCTGATTACTAACAATCTGAATAGAGAAAGAAAGGCAACAGGACAGAGTGCTGAATTTGGAATCAGGAAGACGAGTTTAAATCCTACCTCAGATACTTAATATAGTTATGTGACCTGGGAAAGAAATCCCTAAATCTCTCTTGAGTTTCCACATCTGTAAAAGGGGTAATTAGAGAACCTACCTTTAGAATCATGAGCATCAAAATGCGTTAACCTAATTAAAGTGCTTTGACAACCCTTTAAGTTCAATTTAAATGTAATTATTATTACAACAGCTGATATTCAAATGCTACTTTAGCATGTGAAAGCTTACCTAAATTAAATATGCCCATTTATAATGTAAATCATATTGAGTTCCTCTGAGATTAAACATATACATAACCTTTTAGTTTGTTAAGGATTTTGATATACATTTGAGTTGCATTACAGCAACTAGGCAAAGTACTCAAGGTACCACTGTCTGCATTTTTTATAAGTTTAGTTCAACTGGAGTTAAGTGACTTGATTTGTCCACAGTAACATCCCTATTGCTAGATGTGATTCAAAGCCAAATTTCTTGTGACTTCAACTCCAGTGCTATCCTTGCTAATTATGTTGTAATAGTATAACTGATAAATTCACCTTAGCAATAGTGCATGGGCCCTTATTATTTAGAATGCATTTAATATAAGCTTAGTTTGTCATCCACTAATTTATTTCATACATACAGATCCTACAACTCTAATAATACCATAAGAGCATGGAGGGTAAAGATCATATCTTGTAACTGTAAAATAAATTAATAGTTATGTGTTCAATAAATAGTAAATGATTTTTCAGAAATGAAGATTTCATTGGATCCTTTTTCCAAATACTTATTACACACACATTTTTAAGTTGTGGTAAGATCTTACCATATAAAGATACTATTTTAAGAAAAAAAAAATTTCAAAAACAGTTTGCTCCCTTTCCTCTTTAGGAACTAAATGATCCATGTTTGCAATCCTCTATCTTATCAAAAAACTAACATCATTCAGCTTCTCTAAATCCAAATAGTATATTCTCTGAGGATGACTCATTTCAATGATGTAATTTCATTTGTAGTAATACAACTTTTAGAGAGGCTGTACTTTAAAGCCTGATGACTCATAAAACAGTCACTTTTAAATGCTAGGAATGATAATCAAGTACCTTAAGTCTGTCTTATATAAGATTTATTCCCTTCTTGCCCAACCATGTATTTATTTTCTGTTTATTCTTACTAGAAAAAAAAATTCTAAAACACAGCTAAGAATTTAGATCCTAGAAAAGACTAGATTAAAAAACCCTAATTCTGCTACTGATTTAATATCAGGTAAATTACAATTTCCATTTCTATATGCCTCATCAGTATAAACAGATAGAAGGTAATTAGAAATGTGTGAAGAAAGAAGGTAAACCTAACATTAGCTAATGAAGTAATACTTAAAATGACTACCCTGGACATAAAAGTATGTTCCCTTTATATTGCTAGAATTTCTTATTTACCAACGAGAAAATTTAATGATCCTACTTAAAGATTAATTGTAATATGCAATTTCAACCTAGTATAGAAGCTTGTCATGTATTCTTTTAGCATACTACACGTTTGTAAAGTGTTTAACACAATAGCTGGCACATAGCAGTCGCTTAATAAATGCTTGCGTCTTTCCTCATCTTTAGAAGACTTTTAAATTCCTCACAACCCATGTAAGAATTTTACGATAGGACACGGCTGGCAATCCCCCAGAGGGGAAGGTCTAATCCTAAAGGTTCAACTGACATTAAATCAGAAGTCGATTTACGCCAGCGCGTCTTCAGGGACATAGAAAAGTAGGTGCAGGAAAACAGAGATTTGTTAATTCAAATGCTCCGCCTCTCAGGATTCCTAAGGCCACGGCCTTCTCCGCCTCCCCCCTACCTCCTCTAGACTTGAGAAAAGCCCTTAGAAAGGGGGAGGAGGAGAAAAGGGAGCCCACCTCGAGTTAACTCCAAGGTTGGGATGGGGATGATGCCAAAAGGCCACGACCCCGCAGGAGGGGAACAAGACATCTCAAAACCAAGGACAAGGGGGCACCCGAGGATTCTCCCCTACACACATACACACACCCCCTCAGGGTCTTCGGGTCAACCCGGCGCCGGCACGAACCGCCTCTGAAGCTCCAAGGGAAGTGTTCCCTGCTCCCCCGGCCAGAGAAGGCCCAGATCCCGAAATTAGCAGCCCCTTACCCATCGAAAGGCCAAGTTCCACGCTCGGCTGCTCGTTTTGTCGTTACTGACGCCCTAGCCGACTGCAGCTGTCCTTGTTCCCCCGGCGAAAAGCTGGACTGACGGGTTCGCAATCCAAAATGGCGGCCGCCCGGCGCCCCCTCCCCGAGACCCCAGAGGCTCGCTCCCAGCAGCCCTTGCACCCGGCGAGGAGGTACTGCCCTACGAAGTGGGTAGGAGAGAGGCACGAGCCCTCAGCTCCGCCCACCCAGACCAAATTGTTGGGCTACGTCCGGAGAGGGACACACCCAGGAAGAATGCTGGGAAAAGCCGACACCTGCTTTGGCGCATGCTCTCTTCCAGCCCTCCTTTCCCTTACCTTGCTTTCTGTATTAAGCCCTGAAGCTTCTTGTGTAACTTGGATTTGCAATGTCACTTGCAAAATATGTTGCCTTCATACAAGGTGGAAGTAGATCCGAGTTTGAGTTTTGGACCTTTAAATTTGGTCTTCTATAAGTTCAGCACGCCTCCCCTTTTTCTCACTCCCCAGTCACTGAAAGATGCTAACAAAGATGACTTTTTTGTGTTATTTATTCTATTCTCACAAAATGAGATGGCGCTTCTCCATGCAGAGGGAAATCCTTCTATATTGCAGTGTTGAACTCATCCACTCCAGGCAGATTTTTTCAACTATTATTCCCATTCACTTTTTTTCATTCTCACCCTATAAGCTGGCTCCTTTCCTTCTGCCTACTGTCAGGATCCCCATGTCTAGACCACCCTCTTTTTTTTAACTCCTCTCTCATTGCTAGTAGGAGACAACCTGTTTTCCAGAGCTAAGGCCTAGCAAGCAACCTGAGCTTGGCAACAATTCTTTGTACTCACCGTATGGATAAAAATAGCCACAACAAAATCCCAGAATTGTTTCACACCATTACCAGGTGGTGTCTGAGCTTAAACAAGCACGTATTACCCACGTTGCTATCATGAAGTTTTGCTATGAATCATACTTGTTTCATTGTTGCTATTACCCTTCCTTATCAGGCTTATAACTCAATGCAAACTGTATGTATTGAAATTTTATCACTCTAAAGTGGTCTCTCCCAGAGGAGGATCTGGTACAAGTAGTCTAGTTCCCTCTCCAAATGAATAAAGAAAATTTTTGATTAGACTCCAGAGAATTCTAGGAAGATGCTTGAGTATATTGGAAAATTCCAAGCACTGCCGATTTCCCCCAAGGGTTGGCTTCAGACACTTGGTTTTGAGTTCTTGGTTTTGAATTCCAAACCAAAGTGGAGAACAGAAGGAAGATCTGAAGCAAAGGCACCATCTTCTATCCCAGAACTAGTTGTGATTACACTAACAAGCTCTAATAAAAAAGAAAAAAAAAAAAAAAAAAACAAGCTGGCAAAGAAGGAAAAAAATCTAACTATAGAAAATTACTATGGGAATAGGGAAGTTCATCTTCAAAGGGGAATAGTGAAATTAAAAAAAAAAAAGTCTCTCCTACTCCAAAGTAACATTAAATGATTACCTACCCAAGAAGAATTTATAGAAGGTTTCAAAAAAAGACTTCAAAAATTAAATGAGATGAACTGATGCTGAACAAAATAAGCAGGACCAGGAAAACACTCTACACAGCAATAGCAAGATTGTGTTATGATTAATTATGACAGACTTGGTTCTTCTTAGCAGTTCAGTGATCCAAGACAATCCCAATAAATTATTTATTTATTTTGCTGAGGTATTTGGGGTTAAGTGACTTGCCTAGGGTAACACAGCTAGGAAGTGTTAAGTGTCTGAGACCAGATTTGAACTCAGGTCCTTCTGACTTTAGGGCTGGTGCTCTAACCACTGTACCACCTTGCTGCCCCCCCAATAAATTTTGGATGGAAAATGCCATCCACATCCACAGAGAAAACAATGGAGACTGAATGTAAATCTACACATGCTATGTTCACTTTTTTTTCCTTTTTCTTGTTTTTTCCTCTCATGCTTTTTCCCTTTTGTTCTGATTTTTCTCTCCCAATAAGGAAATGTTTTTTTAAAAATGAATATATATGTATAATTTTTAAAAGTTATTTTATCTATGTTACTGAGGAAAATAAAAAAATTAAAATTAGAGAAATTGAGGAAAAACTATGAAGAAGAAGAAGAACCACCAACCAAGAAAAAGAAAGTCAACCAAGTAGAAAGGAGACCCAGATTCTTAAGGAAGAAAATCACTCTGAAAATTAGAATTGAGCAAGAGGAAGCCAGTGAAGTTATAAGAGGCCAAGAAATAATAAAACAAAATAGAAAGAATGAAAAAATAGAAAGGAATGTAAAACATCTCATAAGAAAAACAACAAAGCTGGAGAACAAATCAAAAAGAAAAAAGAATAATTGGACTTTCTGAAAGCTATGACCAGAAAAAAACCTTGACACAATAATACAAGAAATAATTAAAGAAAACTGACCTGAAGTGTTACAATAAGAGGGGAGAGCAATAAGAGGAAAAATCCACAAATCATCCCCTGAAAGAGATCGTACAAGGAAAAACATACAAGAACATCATTGCTAGATTTCAAAAACCCCAGATCAAAGAGAAAATTTTACAAGCAGCAAAATAACAAAACCAAACAAAATTCAAATATTTTAGAGCTACCATTGGAATCACAAAGGTGATTCTAAAAAGCAAGACCCTGTAGGAAAAGATAAAAAACAGTAGTATGCAATGCTATACAAATAAGCTGCACAAAGCAATTAGATAGGGGAGAAGGGCTGGTGGTTCTGAAATCCTATTCACTTTGAAAATGGATTAAAGAGGGAAATACACACACACACACACACACACACACACACACACACACACACACACTTGGTTTAACATCCTCCAAAATCTATAAAGAATTGGGAGGGAGGGAAAAAGATAAGGTATATAGAAGGATATGTAAATTAACAGGAGTGGGATAAATTGTGTAGATTAAAGGAAAAGTAATAAAGAGGGAGGGAAAAAGCAGGGGAGATAATAGGGGAGGGATCCTGGGAGATTAGGAGTAGGGGAGTAATAGCAAGGCAAGCTAATGGGTAGAAGTAAAGTAGAATTAGCAGGGATAGGAAACGAGATAATGCCAATATGTGTATATATTTATGTATGTGTGTATATATGTATGTATTTGTAGATTTTTTTATTATTTATGCAAACTATATTCCAGTGTAACAGTAGTCTACATGAAGGATGAGAGGAAAGAGGGAAAAAAGAATACAGTAAAAACTCACTGCAGAAAGCAAAAGAAAAACTACAAGAAAGCTAAGAGGATATGAAGTTTTGAATACGTGTTCTATTATTATGTATGCTTTCTTGAAGTGGAAATTTATTGGTACATGTTTTGAATTCTCTTTTATGATTTGCTTTGCACATGAGAATGCTTTTTTTTTCTTTTTCTGTTTTTTTTTTCTATTTCTACTTAAGTTTTTAATTGGGGGGAGGGGCAATTAACTTTAAGTGACTAGCCCAGAGTTACACAGTTAATAAATTTTAAGTGTCTGGGATTGTATTCGAACTCAGGTCTTCCTGACTCCAGCACCAGTGTTCTATACACTGTGCCATCTAGCTGCCACTAAATTTTAAATTTTTTTAAAGAGGAAAAAATGTTTTTAAAAAAAAAAAAAAGCTTTTTGCTTATAACCACTGTTCTTTGGTTTGGTTTCGTTTGTTTTTTGGAGTTAACTGTATAAAGTCTCTAGGTTTGTTGTTGTTGTTGTTGTTGTTAGGTTTCAAGAGAGTGGTTTGAGTTAACATTAGTTGCAAAACCTCTGTGACACTTTGGTCATTTGTTCTCAGGGTTGATGCTACAAACAGACCTATATCTAGCCCATGCTTTAAAAAAAAAAAAAAGAATGTCCACCAGTCTGATAATAGCCCCTATAAAGGCCTTAAAAAAGTTATTTACAATGAGTACTTCAATTTCCACTCCTTTCAATCTGTTTTAAATCTTCCATAATTAATTTCCGATCTCAACATTTAATCTAAACAGCTCTATCCTAAATGACCACTGATTTTTAATGGCCAAATCTAATGGTCTTTTTTACAATCACCATGTTTCTTGATTTCTCAGAAAACTTTTACACTGTTGATAATTCTCTCCTGGATCCTATCATTTTTGTGACAGTGCTTTTTTCTGATTCTTCTACCAGTCAGATTGTTCCTCTTCAGTTTCCTGTGCTGGTTCTTCATCCATGTCATCCTCACTAACAGTAGTATCCCTGGGCTTTTTTATATGATCTTACTTGGTGATCAGGACAGCAACTATAGATTCATATCTCATCTTTATGTACCTTTCCTAGGGATACTGATAACTTCTTGAAGAAGTTGGTTCTTGAAGAGGACCAAATGACACTACTATGTTAATCAAATTAATGTGTCAAGCTGTGGCTGATTATAGACTAACACAAGTCCAGAATGCTCTACCACAGGTTGGATACAAATGGTCTCTATGAACATTTGGGGTGGATTCTCTAACTTTGCACAGTAGTCATTTCTTCTGAGCTAATTCAATTCTGCTTTGCTCATAGAGCATAGTACCTTTTTAAATGAGGATACATTATGCTGGATGGTCCTGTGCCAGTATCTCTCATTTCATGTAATAAATTCTAAAATTCTTCAGAGGTCTCTCTGACACTCTCTTGAGAGTGTCCTTATATTGCTTTTTCTAATCATCTTGTGAGTGCTTGCCCTGTGTGAGTTCTTCATAAAATAGTCTTTTTGGCAAGGGTCCATTTGGCATTCAAACAGTGTGACCTGCCCAGCTGAATTGTGTTCTTTACAACAGAGTTTGAATGCTTGGCAATTTAATTCAAGAATGATCCTCAGTGAATGATATTTTATCCTGCCAGGTAGTTTTCAGAATCTTCCTACAACAATTGCAAAAATTATCTGGCCCCTTAATAAACCTGGCCCCTTCCTACCATTCTGACACTTATACATATTTAGTACTCCCTTCCAGTGACACTAGTCTCTTTCTATAATAAGACAGATCTTCTAAATCTGTACATTTTCACTTGATGTCTCTCCCACCTAGAATTCTCTCCTTGTTCATCTCTTCATCTCACTTCCTTGGCTTCTGTGCCGTGTCAGCTAAAGTTCCAGCTTCTCCAGTGCTCCTTTGTCTTAATGATGCAGGTAGATAGATGGTGCAGTGGATAGAGTGTTGGGCTTGGAATCAGGAAGATCTGAATAAAAGGATCTGGACCTCAGAAATTTACTAGATGTATGACTGAGAAAATCAGTTAATCTCTACTTGCTTCAGTTTCCTCATGTGTAAAATGGGGATATTAATAAATAGCACCTACCTGTCAAGGTAATTGTAAGGATCAAATGAGATAACATTTGTAAAGCACTTAGCACAATGTCTGGCACATAGTAGATGCTATATAAATTCTGATTTCCTTCCCTTAGAGATGTCAAAGTATTTTGGAAATACTCTTTCCCAGAACTAAGGCTCAGAATACAGACTGCCCTGATCTTGCTTGGCATAACAACAATCCTCTGCTCTCTGATCTCACCTTCTGGCAAAGTATATTGCTTTGACCAGCAACAGGTTTTGATATGATTTTTAGCTCTGTTTCCCAGGGATCGGAGAGACAACATCTATCACATGTCTTGGCAAACTCATAATCCCTGTTCCTTGTAATTGCCAAATGAATAGAACCAGGTACATGATGGTTCTGTACCCAATTGAGACAATCAACTTGTAGACCTTTCCCACAGGACCTAGGTATCTCTTCATTGTCCACACAGAAACTTAGGTTGGGAAATGCTATTCAAGACCTGAGAATTTTAATTTATATAAATTCTTCCTTTCCTCCATAAAGATAAGCTTTCCTCAGGAGATGGGGTTTCCATTTTGCAAGCATCATTTTTCTCACTCTGAAACTTAAACTTCAGTTTGTGTCCTAACTCTCCTGTCTCTAATATGCTTAGTGCTACTTACGCCACCCACAAGTTAAAGACCAGTTGCAAGCTGATTGACAGATTTTTGCTCCCAAGATAGAGACAGAGATAGATAGATATGTCTGTTCATGATATATATGTAATATTTTATATAGCTATATATACATATTATAAAATTTGTACAAGATAGTTTTCATGGTGTTTTTCCCATTAAACTATGAGTTTCAAGAGAGAGCAGGAACTGGTTTTTTGTTGTTGTTGTTTGTTTGTTTGTTTGTTTGCCTTTCTTTGTATCTCTAGTGATTAGTATATGATAGTGATAAATGCTTTTTGATTGAGTGTCTTTGGATACCCTGTTTAACTTTTCTGGGCCTCAGTTTCCTCATCTGTAAAAGTCACTTGATAGGTTCTCAGGGAGGAAGTATATTTTGTTTTAAGTTTCTACAAAAACAATGGATCACAATTTTAGAGTTGGAAACTACATTAGAAGCTATTTAATTCAACTTTGCTCACTTTATAGATGAGGAAACAGGTTCAGAGAAGTTAAACAACTTCCTCAGAATAAGTGTAATTAGTAGAATATTAACCCAAGTTTACCTGGCTCCAAGTACAGCGCTTATTTTGCATCCCATGTGTACCAGTTGTAACTTATTTTTTAGGGTTGTTGTGGTAATCAATAAAGGTAATGTATATAAATGCTACATGGGTGGGTACTATTATTAGGGAAATAATACTACCTACCTTGTTTGTGAGATAATATGTAAAAGTGCTTTGCAAACATTACATCTCTGTTGGATTGAATAGTTTCGTGAGTTGGGATATAGGAGGGTTTTTTTTTTATATATTTTAACAAAAAATAAACAGCAGGTTTTTGTATCTTCAAAATTACTTTTCTTCATTTAGTGTTAATAAAAATATGCAAACAGACCTCGGGAAACACTTTATTGACAGAAAGATGTGGCTGTGTAAGCCTTGTGGTTGCTTAGTTGTTCTGGAGCGTGTCTCGCCGAATCACACTAGACATAGTCCCTGAAACCAACTCATTCAGCTCTAGTTGGGAATCCTTCCAATTTTAAGTCATCCCTATCTTTAGTTAATTTCAGAACCATAGAAGACTCCAAATCCCAGCATGCAATGCGGCGAAGGAGATAAGTGGTTAGGAAGCAGGAAATGAATGAGAATCCAGTCTGCGCAGTGACGGAAGGAGGGTAATTTAAAAATCGAGGAGTCAAGGTCTTCGGATTCACTTCTACTGCTCCCTAGGGCCCATGGTCGATTTGGGTTCCCCCCACCCCGGCAGTCGAAGACCTCAGAAGAGCGGAAGTCCGGCGGTTGAGGCTGGGTAACCCTTTAGGACAACGCGCTTGCGCAGCGTACCGTTCCCTCCCCGCGGGAGGAGTCAGTGAGAAGAAAGAAGCTTCAGCTGCTGCTACTGTTGCTACTGCAGTTGGTGACGGCCTAGGTACCAGTCTCCATGGGGTGAGGGTGGGGCATTTCCGGCGTGCCAGGCGGCCCTGGGGACGGGGGCAGGGGCCGGGGCCGGGGCCGGGGCCGGGGCCGGGGCCGGGGCCGGGGCAGGATCGGACCGGAGTACTGGGCTCAATGTCTTTTGAGGTTTTTCTTCTTTCTTAGCCTCGGCTTAGGTTTCGTTTTCCTGCAGTTGTCACGGGCCCGGCGTAGCCTGCGATTTAGTCCTGAGCCTGGAGTGAGGGAGACCTGGCTCCTTCCCTAAAAATGGGGAGGGAGGGAGTAAAAAGTGGTCAGCTAATTGAAGGCCCCATCGGGGCTTGGGGATTTCTCTCAGGTTCACTTCAGTAGTCGGCAGTGTAACTAGCCAGTCATCTCGAATTCCTGAGCCTCAGTGACCTTACTGGTAAATAGGTATATATTTAATCGAGAGACACCGTACTAGGTGCAGAAGATGCAAAAAACAAAAAGTGAGTGCTGCAGACAAAATAGGTTCAGAGATTTTGAACAAAAAAGGACTTTAGAGGGTAGCGGATCCCAAACTCACACATTTTGCCTGTAAGGAAACCAAAGCTTAGAGACGTGTATTTTTGCACGTTGGTAAGATTCAGTGGCAAATTCAGCACTTGATTGTAGGCTCTCAGCCTCCAGATATCGGGATCATAATTCGAGGAGGAAGAAAAGTAACTGTGGTGGGATGGGGAAGAGATATCATGAAAGACCCAAAGCAGGAGGTGGCCTCTGTAGTAAATATTTGACTAGACATATTTCAGCCCTGAAGTCAGGAAGACCTGAGTTCAAATTTCGTCTCAGACATTTAATATTCCCTAGCTGTGTGACCTTGGGCAAGTCATTTAACTTCAATTGCCTCAGCAAAAAAAAAAAAAGAAAGAAAGAAAATGAGGGGCAGCTAGGTGGCGCAGTGGATAGAGCACCAGCCCTGAAGTCAGGAAGACCTGAGTTCAAATATGGTCTCAGACACTTAACCTTCCCTAGCTGTGTGACCTTGGGCAAGTCACTTAATCTCAATTGCCTCAGCAAAAGAAAAAAAAAGAAAGAAAATGGTCTATCTATTCTCCACCCCTGCCAGCAAGATTCTGCCTTCCGACATCCCCATGAACTCTTTCCTCACCTCAGCTTTTCCAGGCTCATCCCTCTGCTCAAGTTTCTTGGGTCCTCTCCCTCACCCCCCAGTTATTTTGTCTTTTTTTTATTTTTGTGATTTTCCCCTTAATAGAATGTTAGTTCCTTGATGATTTATTTTTTGCCTTTATATCACGTTGCCTGGCATTTAGTTTTTATTTAAATGCTTGTTGAATGAATTGACTCACATGGTCTCTGTGGAACTCAAGACAATTTATAAAAGCAATTTGTAAACTTTAATGCTTGAATAAATGTCCTCCCCCTCTCCCCCCCTTTCTTCCTTGCCTTTGAATGTAGAAAAATACAATGAACATGGTTAGCGCAGTCTTGGAAGAATTTTCTCTTAAAAAAAATAGGCATGTATAGTCAGGTATCTAAGTCTCATGAAAAATCAGGAAATTTGGGGGGCATGTTTATTTTTTCTCTCTTACCTAATTGAGGATCCTGCTAGCAATTGCAATTTAATATTAAATGTAGAGTTCAATTACAAAGTATCCCCTCTAGATGAGTGAATTTGCACTTTTTGCTTTATTTAATGCTCTGAAGAAGCTTTTCTTCACTTAAAATCACAGATCAACATGAATTTGGGAATAAATTGTTTTATAAATTGTCAATATCAAATCATACTAATTTTAGCTCTTATTTTGCCAAATCCATATGCTATTTTAAAAGCATGTCAATAGCAAACTTTTTAACTTCATGATTATATCTGCTGAAACTCTCTTTCATTTCCACAGGATAGTGTAGAAGTATTGAAGGATACGGTATCCTTCATATGACTTATTTATTTGAGGATCATCTTAACTAAATTTAGAGATTCCCTTCACTAGGTTGGCCACAGGATGATAACTGTTTTGGTCATAGCAGCTCTAGATGGCCATCTTTTAATTTGGAATGAAACTGAAATGGTATAAAACAACATAAAAATATTGAAGAGAAATGTAAAATACATGAAAATAAAAACAACCAAAAAAAAATGAACAAAAGTACTGGAACATCTGAAAAAAATCAAAGTACCAGAGGCTAGGGAGATGGAAAAAATTTTCGAATCTTATCTTTTTAAGTATCATTTTAAATGATTAATCAAGAATTAGTACTACTTAGACATTCATAAGACCCTCCCCCCCAAAAAAAGAAAAACCACATGAATAAAGCTCTCCATAGTTCTGAAATCAAGATGTATTAGATTCTAACAAAACATTAAAACCACCATGTTATTTTTTTGACTAAATCTCTAAAAGGTTCACAAGAATGTTTAATAGAAACAGAAAATCAGTAAGAAAATTGTAGGCAAAATAACCTTAAAGTGAAACTTCTATTTATAACAGAAGAAGTGAAAGTCAAACACATATTTACATGATAGAAAAATTTTTTAAATGATTTTGAATTAATATAAGAATAGAAATATAAATATTTGCTTCTGATAGAATGATTTTTTGGTTGTTTTAGTTTTTTACAAGGCATTTGGGGTTAAGTGACTTGCCCAAGGTCATATCTAGTTAAGTATCTGAGACTAAATTTGAACTCAGGTCCTCCTGACTCCAGAGCCAGTGCTTTGTCCACTGAGCCATCTAGTTTGCCCATCCCTCCCACCCCCAGTGATTTCAAGAAAAAAAAGAAACCTAAACTTAGCAAAGCTTGGCATATGATTATTTGTTTATAATTTTTAAGTGTTCATTTCTTCTCTAATTATTTCCCATCAGTGCATCTATGAAATTAAAAGACTTTGAAATATTAGGGTAATATTTTCTAATTAGAGGTTTTGGTATGCTTTCACTTCCAGGCCTCTGTAATAACTATGTTTACCTGTGATATTTGTGGAGAGCTAGTAGCCTCTGAACAAGAGATGAAGACTCATCTTCTTTTGACTCATATGGAAAATGAAGTGGTCTGCCCATTTTGCAAATTATCTGGTGTGAATTATGATGAAATGTGTTTCCACATTGAAACAGCTCATTTTGAACAAAATGAAAATGAAAAAGACTTGAAGATTAACCAAGTACAGCATAGAACTCTTGATAGAAAAACTGAAAAAGAAAACTCTCATCACTATAGAATGGAAGTTAATGAAGATGTTTATTCTGCTTGTGCATCAAATGATCACAGTCACTCTAAGGGTGTTTCTTTAAAGTGTAAAACCTTTCATTCAGAGAATTTGACTGAACTGAGAGAGTTACAAGAAAATAGACTGAATCAATCTGACTTAACTGAAATAAATGAATCACTGTCCAATATCCCAGAATGTCCGTTCTGTGGGAAAATAGAAGCGTGTAATGAAAATTTGGAAACACATGTGAAAAAAAAGCATGCCAATCTTTTAAACACTCCAGCAGAAGGTATAGTATATACTTTGTAGTAAGAGAAAGAAACAAGTATTTCCTACTTTAAAATTAGTTGTTTGAATTGGTTTGGTTTGGTTTGGTTTGGTTGTTAGAATAGGAATTGGACTTGCTGTTTCATTAGCTTGGGAAACTCCCTCTGCCAATGAAGTTTGATATTTAATTGCAATTTATAGTTTTGGTAATTTGCCTTCTGGGGCACAGAGAGATAAGGTCATTTGCTTAGGGATCACATCACCCATATCTTGTCAGAGGCACTATTTGAACCCAGGATTTACTGGTCCCAAGGTTGATTATCTGCTATAGTACTCTACCTTACTTAATAACGTGTGCTTACAAATAACTCAGATTTCGCTTATATATTAATTATTTTGGCATATATACTTTCCTATAAACAGTTCTATGAGGGAGGTAGGGCAGTTATTATCCATGTTTTATAGATGAGAAACTTATTTTGGACAAATTGTGGCTTAGCCGGCCACACAATTCAATTTAAATCCTTATTTATTTACTATCCCCTATATTCTAGGCAATATGGTAAATTTTTGGATGAAACAAAGACAAAAGTACTTGTACCCCTAAAGCACTTGTACTAGATCTTTTTATTCTAAATGTCTAGTACTTTTTTCATTGTAGTAAAATGTTGTTTGGAACTTGGGGGGGGGGAGACTCACAAAGGCCTGTTCAAACACAGTAATTTGGACAAATCACTTTTGGTTCTGTATTTCACCATCTTTCAGATGATGGGATAGTATAATCTCTTAAATTTATGTCTAATGCTAATATTCTACAGTGTGTAGTATATTGATTTTTTTTTTTTTTGCTTTTGTTTGTCCTTCATTCTCAAGAGGGCTGTGACATCATAACTTGCAAGTGAATTGGATTTAAACGAGGAAGGGCTATGCAAAGTCCCCAGCCTCATTCTTTGGAGTTATCTACTTCAGTAGCAAAATATAAATCAGGACTACTGGAGATGGCCCCAGATGCAGTAGGACACCTTGCCTTTTTTAAAGCTAAGGTCTTTTAGTTTGTCCCAGTCAGTGCCCATTCAGTGATTAAGGCTAATTAAAAATAAGGCAAAGAATGACCTTTTTTACCTAGTCAAAAAAAAAAAAAAAATCAAATCACTCTGCTAGGGAGGATCAAGATGTAAACTTGGAGGAGCACAATAATATCAAAATGGCTACATGCGGGGCCTCAAAGAAAAATATAATTTGGTCTTGGGCCCCAAAAAATTATTTAAAAAGTTTAAATAGTATTTTAAAAAGCAGTAAAATATTAAGTATTAGGAAACAATATTTTTACAAGTTTTCAGCATTATGTAAACATCATAGGAAACAATGGAATATAGCTACTGTAATATTCCTGTGGGAAATCTTTATGAGTTTAAAATCTCTATTTAAACTTTTAGTAAAACAGCAATCCTCTCATAATAGTGTGGCAAAAAGAGACCACTTTCCTACTCCCTTCTCTCTTTTCTCTTTTGTTAATTTTATTGGAAAGAAATAACAAAAAAGTTATTCCTATATCACAGAATAGCTGCTAGCTGTAGTTTATCTAAATAAATGTTTGGAAAAATTAAGAAAAACCTATTTGAGCTTATTTCATTTTAATAAATGACATTCCACAAACATTAAATACTTGCTTACATCTAAGTCATTGTGCTTGATGCTGGAGAAGGTACAAAATTTAGCTAATACATAGAGGGAAATATGAAATAACTGGAAAGTTATGGGAGGATCCAGTTTTGAAGAGCCTTGAATTCCAGAGGAAAGAGTTTTAATTTTACTTGGTAGGGTCCGTGATGATTTTTGAACAAAGGAGTTAATTTATCAGATCTCTGTAAGAGATAGTTATAACCTTGCTAGCAGGATCAGTTGGAAAAGGTATCGAAGAGGTTATAAGATCTATTAGAAGGTTATTTCAGCTATTCAAGCTGTGATGAAAATTAAGGTAATAGCAATAAGAACTGGAAGGGAAGGATCATTTTGAATTATGGTGTTGATTGAGGGTAGCCAGGACATAGTAACTTTCGATCAAGGACCCAGGGCAGTAGATAAAATGCCACACAAAAAGGAGCAAGTTTAAGAGAAAAAATAAACTGTTTCAAGTATATTGAATTTGAGGTTCTAATAAGATATATCAAACAGAGATATTCTTGAGATGATTACTGATATGATTCTGGGACTTAGAAGAGAAATCAAGACTAGTGATAGAGATTTAGGGGCCATATTATTTGAAAACCTGGGAGTAAAAGAGATTGCCAAGAGAGAAGGTATATATAGGAAGCTAGGAGGCATAGTGGCTAGTACCTGAGCCTGGAGTCAGGAAGATCTGAGTATAAGGTCTGGACACTAGACAGTTACTAGAAGTGTGACCCCTGGGCAGGTCACTGTCTCAATTTCCTCATCTGTAAAATTGGAGTGATAATAATAGCCCCTGCCAGCCAGGGTTATTATGAGAATAAAAATAAATAATAATTATAAAAGTACTTGGCACAGGACTTGGTATATAGTAAATGTAATAAAAATTTTGGCCCTTATAATTATTATTCCATCATTATTTATAAAGCAAGAAAAGAGGGACAAGCGTAGACTCTTAGGAATATACCATTGTTTTAAGGAATCAGGAAGAATATAGTATTTAACAAAAGAGAGGTAAAATGTAAATTTTGTGAGTTTAGTGTCTGAAACCAAGAAATTTGAGAGCATACCTAACAGTGGAAGGAGTATCAAATGTCTTGAATGTCAAGAAGGATGAAGACTGAAAAATAGGTCATTGATTTTGACAATTGGGAAGCTATTGACCTTTTATTTTATTTTATTTTTTGCTTTTTGTTGAGGCAATTGAGGTTAAGTGACTTGCCCAGGGTCACACAGCTAGGGAATGTTAAGTGTCTGAGACCAAATTTGAACCCAGGTCCTCCTGACTTCAGGGCTGGTGCTCTATCCACTGCGCCACCTAGCTGCCCCTAGCTATTGACCTTTTAAGGAAATAGTTTTAATAGAATTGCAGAGGAGGTAGAATCCATGTTTTAAGGACTAGTGAAAGGGAAGGTAGTGAAGAAGTGGAAATATGTTTAGATAACACTATTTTAAAGCACTAGTAACAATTAACAAAGTCAGGGAATTATTTATGTGTAGTTTATTATGCTAGCATCAGTAATGCAATTGAAGAACTTCCAGGGTTATTGAGCTATTTAACCAAGGTTACAGCTACATATTCTTTTTTAATGTTTGGGGAAATGATAATTGGTATTTGTATACATTAAAATTAAATTAAAAGTTTGGGTTTTAAGTTTTGGGGGCAATAACCATGGAAGTAAAAAACTAGGACTTGTTTTTCATTGCCATTTATTTTTTATAATTTTTCTGTGACTGGCAAATTATTTTAATGTGCTATTTCTTCATAGTACTTTTGATTCTGTATTCCCTGTGTTATTTTTATGCCATGGACTAATCTGCATAGACACCAGGTAAATAAGTAGAAGTATGCTTATTTAAAGAGATCATCATCTGCCTAAGGAGAGAAAATAACAATATGGGCTTACATATGGAGGGGGCAAAGACCTAATCTAGAGAATAGATCTAAAGAGTAGTTGTGTGTGTGTGTGGGGGAAACAGAGCTAACTTGATTTGTGTTTATACAGGTCAAGATCAGCCATTCTTTGAATGTCCAATATGTGGTCTTATCTGCACAAATTATCAGATTCTACATGAACATATTGATTTGCATTTAGAGGAAGGCCATTTTGAAGGTGAGTTGAAAAATGAAAGTGTTGATAATTGCTAAGAAATACTCTTGGTTGTAACCTGATAAATCTATTATTTGAATTTCTTAAGACAAAATCAATTTTGGAGAAATAATCCAAAATTAATAATGAATTGTGCCAATAAGAATAAAGATAGAAAAGATTCTTGCTATTTCTTTCCTCATTTTCTCTTTTCCAATCACTTACAAATTATTTAATATAAGTACATTTTCCACACTCTATCTTAAATCTGTGCCCTTTACTGTAATCACATTGCCACCATTCAGGTACTTGACACTACTCTTTCTATCTTATATTTCTGTGCTTTTGTATAGACTATCTCCCATGCTTAAAATGTATTTCTTCCTCACCCTCTTTCTCAGAATCCCTAGTTTTATTCAAATTTCAGCATTATATGTCGGAATCCCTTCCTGAAGTCTGTGGTTATTAATATATTTTTTCTTCTCAAATTATTATGTGTATTATGTTTTGTTCCCCTTGGTAACACAGCGATCCCTCAACATTTGCAGGTTTTATATTAGAGGTTTTGGTTATTTGAAGGAATTTTTGGAGCTTTGTAGCATACTACAGAAATTGCAGATGACACGTATATGTAAAGAAAAAAATTAAAAATTTTAGTAAATTTAGTAAATATATAAGTATTATATATTATTAAGCTATTTTATCATTTAATACCATAGGCATACATGAATAAATTTATTATAAACAATTACATTTTGTTAAAAGTTTCAGTGAGCTAAAAAACTACAGACTATGCACTTATTTTTGGGAATGCCTCCATATTTGTGAAACACTTGCTGTCACTACAGTTGCAGTTGCAAAGACACTGCATAACATGCACAATATTTATCTCTTTTGTAGAAACTAAAGGTTTTTTTTTTTGAAGTATGTTGTTGTTTTGTTTGTATATTAAGTAAATTCAAATAGAATTATTAAAAATTAAAATTTGGAGTAGGGCCTAGAGAGAGCTATTTACCATTTTTCACATTCACAGGGAGGGGTCCTGTGCTCCTAACCTTCATAAATATCAAGAGACACAACCATATTATCTTCTTGAAAGCAGTCAGTTTTTTGGTTTGTCTTTGCTACTCCAGTAATTGCACAGAGTAAGCAATTAATAAATGTGGGAGATTTTTTAATAGATTGTACAAAGTATGGTTTCTACTCCTTGTTCTGAAATTAGGGGGTCTAAAAAAGTTGGGTAGAAATGGTTGAGTTAAGAGTTCTCAGAGCCCAGTAATTATTAATACTCCCAGTAATTATTAAGTACCACCAAAGAGAATCAAGTTTTTAAAATATTCATTTATAAAACTCTACTAATGTTAACATTAAATACATTTTCTGAAAATAACAATTTCAAAAAAAAGTGAGAAGAGTAGTGTATGTGTATGTATTTGCAAATCTTTTTTTGATGTCTTGCTTAAAAAACTAGAATCTTCACTAATTTTTCATTTAAACTGACATGATATGTTATTTTGGATAAAGAAAATCTAGTTTCACACAGACTAGTTGGAAAAAGGAAGAATTGAATAGGCAAAAAATATCTTAAGGCTTAATAATTTTGAAAATAATTTTGAGCTCATAGACCCCCTGAAAGGGTCTTCAAAGAGGGTCTCTGAACCATACTTTTTTTTTTTTCATTAAAAGCTTTTTATTTACAAAAACATATGAGTGATTTTTCTACATTGACCTTTGCAAAACTTTTTTTTTTTTTTTTGTTCCAAGCTTTTCCCCTCCTTCCCCCCAGCCCCCATCCCTAGATGACAGGTAATCTAATACATGCTAAATATGTTAAATTATATGACAAATCCAATATATGTATACATATCTATACAGTTCTCTTACTGCACAAGAAACATCAGATCTAGAAAGAGAGAAAAAAAAAAAACCCCAACCAAAGAAGGAAAACAAAATGCAGGGAAATATTCACAGAAAGCGTTAAAATGCTGTGTTATGTGAACTATACTTTTAAAACTGCTGAGTTGAAGTGACTGGTTTTGATTCTTTCTCTACTGGCTTTTTCTTTTCAATACTAGTACCAATTCAGAAATCCCACTGAACTTTCTTGAAGCTTGAAGGTTTAATTTCAAATAAAGAGAGAAAATAGGTTCTTGGGGGAAACCTATTTTGATACTGTATTTATTGTCTTCTGGCCTAACAAATATTATCAGTTAAATATATATTGGCTTAGACTGGGAAAGATTATTTTCTTCTAGTATTACCTATTAGTATCCCAATAAAGAAGGTGGATAGTTGGTCTACTTTTTAAAAATATATAAGGAAAGTGTCCACAGTTTTGCAGATTGGTAAATATTATCTATTGCCCCTTAAAATAATTTTCAAGGCTGTGATATGATTTCTTCCTTTCAAAAATGTCTGATTGTTATTCTATTAAATAATCTCAATTTAATTAAATAAATCTGCTTTCTTATTTTTTCTCAGGACTCATTGTAGGTAAGATGTACTAAAGTGTGGGACTTCTGAAGTATTAAACTGTTCTTGCTTTTGAGTTTACACTTTAGTTTGGAAATATACACAAATAACCACAAGGTAGAACAATGGATGAGTTCAGTATCAGTTGTATACATTGTAGCAGTTCATATGCAAATAATGGAAAGAGCTTAGATTTCGGTTAACAACTACAAAGCATTTTACTCATTTAGCTGATATTTTTTTTGCCAAGGAGCTTGTTTGCTTAGTACTTTGGTGTGCTTTTGTCATTTAGTTTTTATTTTGTAATACTTCACTGGGCTTGAACCTTAAAGTAGTTCTGCTGTAATGAAAAACCAAGTTTTGGTCTTGAGCTTTGCAGATTCAATTTTGCTGTATTCTCACGATATCATCTTGGATACCTCTCTGGATCTCAGTTTCTTCATTTGTAAAGAAAGGGGTTAAACTTTCTTGAAATTCCTTGTTTTGTACAGTAGAGTGGAAACTGAAATCAAAGATTTTGTAATTAACTCCCTTTGGAAGTCATGATTACCTGGAGTCTTATGGCAAAGATGCTATAAGCAACGTGGGGGAGAAGTATAGAAGGATGAACAGAAGAAAAAGGACTTGTGACAGCGATTTGGAAAAGATAGTAAGAGCCTTGGATTTGGAGTCAAATCTGGATCCAAATTCCAATTCAGATATTTAATAACTGTTTGCCATAATTTCTTTGGTCTTATAGGCCTCTGTAGTCCTATGGAATGCAAACTTCTTTTAAAAAGGACATCTCAAAATAATTAGTTTTAAGCTACTATATTGAGAAGCAGAATTCTTTTGACTTACGCTTTTATTTAGATTGGAAAAGGGAAAAGTCAAATGATAATGGAAAGAAAAATCCTACAATGTAAGTAAATTCAAGGAAATACAGATAAGGAACGTAAGCTATTGTGGGTTAAAGAAGTGGAGAAACCTGTTGAAATACACTAGCATCAGAATACAGTAAGCAAAACTAATGGCAGGGACAAAGTACAGAATTAAAGGAGGAAAGGGACAAAATCCAAAAAAAGTAAGAACCTTACCTTTAATTATGTCAGGAAAAAATAAAGTATAGTAGAATGGATGAGAAAACAAAACTTAATTTTGCTGCTTACTAAAAATACATCCAGAGAAACCACTAGGTGGTGGTTCAGTAGATAAAGCATCGACCCTTGGATTCAAGAGAACCCGAGTTCAAATTTGGCTTCAGACCCTTACTAGCTGTGTGACTCTGGTCAAATGACTTAACTCCAATTGCCTCCAAATAAATGTGTGTGTATATAGTTTTATACATATATACATTAAGATATGAAGAATGCAGGAAAGATAGGAAAAGCATTTCTTATGTATCAGGTGAGTCCAAAAAAAGGAGGTGGAATCATGCTGTCAGACAAGACAAAAAAAAAAAAAATTCACAATATGAAGAAAGTAAACAGGGACACTGTGCAGTGAAGCAATATCAGTACTAAACATATATTTATCAGATGGCAAAATACTTGTTCTTCACTGAACTTGGCTAGTCTACTAGTCAATTATCAATATTGGAACAAAATGGAATACTTGTAAGCTAATCAGAAGTTAATAAAAGAAGAGTTTCTTAGCCAGAATAAGAAAAGGATCATATTGAGTATAACTTTAGCAGACCAAAGGTCTCTTCACTCATAGTGATTCCCCAGCCAAACCTCCTAGAACCCCACCTCTATGTCCTCATTGCTGCTTTGGACTCAGATAATGAGGAAATTATGTCGGTAGTGCAGTCCTTAGTCCCCTGAGCCAATTCGTTCTTGAAGAATGTCTCAATGCCTTTTAAGGAAAAACTATCCTAATATGAAAGGGGATCAGGTGTTAAGGTAATATTATTTCTACTACAGCATCAACATTCATAAAGGAAAAATTAACTGAAATACAAAAATATAACTAAATATAGAAGACTTTAATAAGACCTAAAAGAGAAAAAAAAAGAAAAATGGAGAAAAAAAATTGTTGAAGTTAGACTGAAAGATTTAACGCATTAACACAATAAATATTTTCTATTGTCAAGGACTGTCTACAAAAAGAAAAAATCATATGTCAGCATCTCATAATGCTTTTACAAAAATAGTCTATGTTCTAAAACATGAAATTTTGACTGAATATGAAAAGGGCATTAATACTATAACAAAATAAAAATTATAATAGGTAGACTAAAAGCAAATTTACATGGAAACTGAAAAATGACATCACAAATCATGAGTACTTCAAAGAAAAGATTATTGAAACATTGCATGGAAGAAGAGCAAGACAGGATGTCAGATTTGATATTGGAGAAAGATAAAGCAATCTTCAGGGAAAATTGTCTCTCATCAATATTAACAAAATATGAAGGGCATAATGTAATTTAAAAAGAACCAACAAATTAGCAAACATGAAATAAACACAATAAAAAGTCTTAGGAAATTGATAAAGTGGAAAACAAAAAGATAATTGAAAGAACTCTAAGTATAGGTGTAAGAGGGGAAACCAAGAGAACTGAAACAAAAAAAATTTGCAACCACAGTCTGAGAAGAAATTTTTTAACAGTATCAGACCCTTTTATATATGTAGCAACAAAACCAACTATTTAAAAGAACCAGTCTGTCAATCATTATACACCTACTAAGTATCAGGAAAAAAGCTGTATGGCATAATGAATAGTGAGCAAGTCTTGGAGCCAGAAAAACCTGGGTTTAAGTCCTATCTTTGATATTTACTGGCTCTTTGACCCTGGGCTACTCACTTAATCTCCCAATATTCCAGGCAACCAAAACTAATAAAGTTTCCTAAGAGATGTCAACCTTTATTAATAGTGGGGGTTTCCTTACCTAGTAGTTCCCAATATCAGTGAAATAGCAAATTCAGTCTTTATCCCTTGAGTATTAGTCACTATAATAGATGATGAAATGAAAGTGCCTAAGCATTTAAACACTTCTTGTTATCATGCAATGCCTATAAAAATATGAAATCCTAAGAGATCAATAAATAGAAAACTTAAAGCAATTTCAGGAAGTTAAATTGACTTCTTCATCCAGACAAATTTACAAGTGAATTCTATCATTACACAAATTAGTCTCAGAAATTGGGAAATAAAACTAGATTTATGAAATATCCCTTAGAAGGAATAAAGCAGTAAAAGAAATATAGATCAGTATCACAAATATTGATATAAAAATTTAAGTAGGCACAGTTAGCAAAAAACAATCATTGACAAGGGATAAAGGAGGTAACAAAAGATGAAATATATAATTTCAATTATATGGAGTTTTAGAAGTCTATGAAACTTGAAGTTGCTTGGAAAACTCTTTACATTAATTATCTCTGATTAAGATCTGATGATATCCATCTTTACATTTAAGGGTTTGGATAAAGGCCTCATTTCTAAAATATATAGAGAATTGTCTCATATTTATAAGAATTCAAGCCACTCTTCAATAGATAAATGTTCAAGGGTTATGAACAGACAATTTTCAGATGATATTAAAACCATTTCTAGTCATACGAAAAGGTACTCCAAATCACTATTGATCAGAGAAATTCAAATTAAGACAACTCTGAGGTACCACTACACACCTGTCAGATTGGCTAAAATGACAGGAAAAGATAATGATGAATGTTGGAGGGGATGTGGGAAAACTGAGACACTAATACATTGTTGGTGGAACTGTGAATGGATCCAACCATTCTGGAGAGCAATTTGGAACTATGCTCAAAAAGCTATCAAACTGTGCATACCCTTTGACCCAGCAGTGTTTCTATTGGGCTTATATCCCAAAGAGATCTTAAAGGAGGGAAAGGGACCCACATGTGTAAGAATGTTTGTGGCAGCCCTTTTTGTAGTGGCAAGAAACTGGAAACTGAATGGATGACCATCAATTGGAGAGTGGCTGAATAAATTATGGTATATGAATGCTATGGAATATTATTGTTCTGTAAGAAACGACCAGCAGGATGATTTCAGAGAGGCCTGGAGAGACTTGCATGAACTGATGCTGAGTGAAACGAGAAGAACTAGGAGATCATTGTACATGGCAACAACAAGACTATATGATGATCAATTCTGATGGACATGGCTCTCTTCAACAATGAAATGTCTCAAACCAGTTCCAGTTGTTCATCGAAGAAAGCCATATACACCCAGAGAGAGGGATATGAAATGTGGACCACAACATTTTCATGGTCTCTATCGATGTTTACTTGCATTGAGTTTCCTTTCTCAGATATTTTTTGTTCATGTAGATACGATTGTTCTTGCACAGTAAGATAAGTATGGAAATATGTATATATATATATGTATTTTTGACTTGTCAAGTATTTTAATATAATTAACATGTAGTGGATTTTCTGCCATCTAGGGGAGGGGAGTAGACTAGGGGGAAAAATTGGTAAAGGAAAATTTTGTAAGGATCAATGTTGAGTAACTACCCATACATATGTTATGCAAATAAAAAGCTTTAATTTAAAAAAAAAAAAAAAAAAAGATCTGATGATGTCCAAGACATAGACGTTAACACTGATATGTTGAATCAAGAGCTATTTTCCAATGGTGAATGATGAAAGGGAATCTACTTTGAGATCTTTAAGTAAATATTGGATTGCCCATCTATGTGCTGGAAAAGTGATTTCTCTCTTGAGTAGAAGACTAAATGACTGTCATTCATTCCTTCCAGAACTCTGTATTTCTTTGAGGTACTGCTAGATCATTAATGAATAAATTGCCACCATACAATTTCCAAATATTGTGAGTTTAATTATAAATAGTAGTTGAAGCAATGAGAGTGGGCGAGCTATTTTAGTTCCTTTAAAAAAAACTTTTAAATTTGATAGTATTTTATTTTTCCAATTACATGTAAAGATGGTTTTCAACATTCATTTTTGTATTTTGAGCTACAGATTTTTTTTCTCCCTTCCTCACCTCTCCCCTCCCTAAAACAGCAAGTAATCTGATAATAGCTTATATACATGTACAATCATTTTAAATTTCCATATTGTGTTGTGAAAGAAAAATCAGAACAAAAGTGAAAAACCACGAAAAAGAAAAAGGTGAAAATAGTGTGCTTTGATCCTCATTCAGTCTCCATAGTTCCCTCTCTGGATGTGGATGGCATTTTCCATTACAATTCTGTTGAAATTGTCTTGGATCACTGTATTGCTGAGAAGAGCTAAGTCTGTCATAGTTGATCATCACATAAACTTGACTGGGCATTGCATTGATTAAAGTTCTTAAGTCTTTCAGTAGTGGTTATCTTTTAAGTTCTTAAGTCTTTCAATAGTGGTTATCTTTTTATTATTGTGATTGTATAAATTGTACTCTTGCTTCTGCTCATCCTTCACTCTGCATCAGTTCATGTAAGTTTTTCCACTAAATCATTATTTACATTTTTTTAAGGCACATTGTGTTTATATTCTAGTTTGTTTAACTGTACCCTAATTGACGAGTGCCCCCATGGTGGTTAGTTTTGTCACAGTAAAAATAAAAGAGCCACTAGAAAAACTTTTGTACACATAGATTTGTTGTCTCTTTCTTTAATGTTTTGGGGTATAAGCCTTGATAGTATCGCTGGCTCAGACCCTATGCATATTTCAGTAATGTTGTATATACAGTTGTAAGCTGCTGGACCAAGTCATCATTCCACCAACAGTGCATATATGTGCTTACTTTCCTGCAACCTTGTGAGGTAGAACCTCAGAGTTGCTTTAATTTGTACTTCTTTAATTATTAGTGCTATGGAGGACTTTTTCACTTGGGTAATTATTACTTGAATGTTTTCTTTTGAAAACTTTCTGTTCATATACTTTTGTCAATCTATTGCAGAATGGCTTTTTTTTTTCTTATGAATTTGAATCAATTCCTTATGTACCTTGAAAATGAAATTTTGTTTTTATTAAAGCTCTTTATTTACAAAACATTGACTGTTGCAAAGCCTTCTGTTCCAAATTATCCCCCCTTCCCTCACCCCCTCCCTTAGATGGCAATTAGTCCAATACATATTAAATATGTTAAAATGTATGTTAAATCCAATATATGTATACATATTTATACAGTTATCTTGCTGCACAAGAAAAATCAGATCTAGAAAGAAAAAAAAACTGAGAAAGAAAACAAAATGTAAGCAAACAACAACAGAGTGAGAATTCTATGTTGTGCTTCATACTCAGTTCTCACGGTCCTCTCTCTGGCTGTAAATGGCTCTCTTCATCAATGAAAAATTGGAACTGGTTTGAATCATCTCATTATTGAAGAGAGCCACATTCTTCAGAATTGATCATCTTGTTGCCGTGTTGTTGTGTATAATGATCTCCTGATTCTGTTCATTTCACTTAGCATCAGTTCAAGCAAGTCTCTCCAGGCATCTCTGAAATCATCCTGATGGGCGTTTCTTACAGAAAAATAATATTCCATAACATTCATATACCATAATTTATTCAGCCACTCTCCAATTGATGGGCATCCATTCAGTTTCCAGTTTCTTGCCACTACAAAAAGGGCTGCCACAAACATTTTTGCACATGTGGGTCCCTTTCCCTCCTTTAAAATCTCTTTGGGATATAGGCCCAATAGAAACACTGCTGGGTCAAATGGTATGCACACTTTGATAACTTTTTGAGCATAGTTCCAAATTGCTCTCCAGAATGGTTGGATCCATTCACAGTTCCACCAACAATATATCAGTGTCCCAGTTTTCCCACATTCCCTCCAACATTCATTATTATCTTTTCCTATCATCTTAGCCAATCTCAGAGGTGTGTAGTAGCATCTCATAGTTGTCTTAATTTGCATTTCTCTGATCAATAGTGATTTGGAGACCTTTTCTTTTTTTTTTTAATTAAAGCTTTTTATTTGCAAAACATATGCATAGGTAATTTTTCAACATTGATCTTTGCAAAGCCTTCTGTTACAAATTTTTCCCTCCTACCCCCCATCCTGTCCCCTAGATGGCAGGAAGTCTAATACATGTTAATTATGTTAAAATATTTGACAGATCGAATATGTGTATATATATTTATACAGTCTTCTTGCTGTACAGGGAAGAAAAAAAAAACCTGAGAAGGAAAACATAATGTAAGCAAACATCTGTAGAGAGTGTGAAAATGCTATGTTATGGTCCAGACTCAGATGCCACAGGCCTCTCCCTAGGTGTATATGGCTTTCTTCATCACTGAACAATTGTAACTGGTTTGAAACATCTCATTGTGAAGAGAACCATGTTCTTCAGAATTGATCATCATTTAGTCTTGTTGCTGTGTACAATGATCTCCTGGTTCTGCTCATTTCACTCAGCATCAGTTCATGTAGGTCTCTCCAGGCCTCTCTGAAATCATCTTGTTGGTCGTTTCTTACAGAACAATAATATTCCATAACATTCATATGCCATAATTTATTCAGCCATTCTCCAATTGATGGTCATCCATTCAGTTTCCAGTTTCTAGCCACTACAAAAAGGGCTGCTACAAACATTCTTGCACATGTGGGACCCTTTCCTTCCTTTAAGATCTCTTTGGGATATAGGCCCAGTAGAAACACTGCTGAGTCAAAGGATATGCACAGTTTGATAACTTTTTGAGCATAGTTCCAAATTACTCCCCAGAATGGTTGGATCCATTTACAGTTTCACCAACAGTGTATCAGTGTTGCAGTTTTCCCATGTCCCCTCCAATATTTGTCATTATCTTTTCTTGTCATCTTAGCCAATCTGACAGGTATGTAGTGGTATCTCAGAGTTATCTTAATTTGCATTTCTCTGATCAATTGTGATATGGAGCACCTTTTCATATGACTAGAATTAGTTTTAATTTCATCATCTGAAAATTGTTCATATCCTTTGACCATTTATCGATTGGAGAGTTGCTTGAATTCTTATAAATATGATATAATTCTCTATATATTTTAGAAATGAGGCCTTTATCAGAACCCTTAGATGTAAAGATGATTTCCCAATTTATTGCTTCCTTCCTAATCTTGTCTGCATTAGTTTTGTTTGTACAAAAACTTTTTAACTTAATATAATCAAAATTATCTATCTGGTGTTCAGATAAGAGTTCCAGTTCTTCTTTCCTTCCTTCTTCATAGGTCTGAGAGGTAAACTATTTTATGTTCCTCTAATTTGCTTATAATATCACTCTTTATATCTAAATCATGAATCCATTTAGATCTTATCTTGGTATGTGATGTTAGGTGTGGGTCAAGCCCTAATTTCTTCCATACTAGTTTCCAATTTTCCCAACAGTTTTTATCAAATAGTGAATTTTTATCCCAAAAGCTGGGGTCTTTGGGTTCATCAAACACTAGACTGCTATAGTTATTGCCTGGTTTGTCCTGTGATCCTGTCCTATTCCACTGAGCAACTACTCTATTTCTTAGCCAGTACCAAATGGTTTTGATGACTGCTGCTTTATAATATAGTTTTAGATCTGGTATAGCTAGACCACCTTCATTTACTTTTTTTTTCCCCATTAATTTCCTTGAAATTCTTGACCTTTTGTTCTTCCAGATGAATTTTGTTATTTTTTTCTAGGTCAGTAAAATAGTTTCTTGGGAGTTTGATTGGTATAGCACTAAATAAATAGATTAGGTAGTATTGTCATTTTTATTATATTCGCTCGACCTATCCAAAAACACTTTATATTTTTCCAATTATTGATCTGACTTTTTGCATGGAAACTCAGATGTAGTTTTGTAGTTTTGCTCATGTAGTTCTTGACTTTCCCTTGGCAGATAGATTCCCAAATATTTTATACTATCGATAGTTATTTTTAATGGAATTTCTCTTTGTATCTCTTGCTGTTGGATTTTGTTAGTGATGTATAAAAATGCTGATGATTTATAATGGATTTATTTTGTATCCTACAGCTTTGCTAAAGTTGTGGATTATTTCTAATAGTTTTTTGGTAGATTCTCTAGGGTTCTCTAAATACACCATGATGTCATCTGCAAAGAGTGATAATTTGGTTTCCTCATTACTTAGTCGAAAATGAAATCTTTATCAAAGAAACTTGCTGCAGTGATTCCCCCCCTTATCAACTCTTAACTGTATTTTTTGCATTGTCAGTATCCCACAGATCTCCAAACTTGGCCATCAACACCATTTCACTTAGTGATTTCATCAACTCTCATGGATTCAGTTATCCATCCCAAACCCATATCCTGCTGACTTGTAGTCTCATATTTCCAGTTGCCTATTGTTAAGAACCACGCCTACATGCAAAATCCAGAAAGCCTGTAAAGGATTAAAGGGGACTATACCATTAAGGGGCAGGTCAATTCTCCAAAAAGCCTCCATAGCTGTGAATCATAACACACTTGAAGGAATTGCAAATCAGTCTTTACTAACACAGATGTTGCTTGTGAATTGGGAATGAAATCAGAGGGAAGAGTAGAGAGCTCAAAATGCAATTGCTTCTCAGTCTCCTTGTGTTGTTATCATCTTCTCACATGAAGGGATCTTTTCTTCTATTCAGATTTAGATCCCCAGCAGCCATTAGCAGGTTGCTCCCATAAAAATGCCCTATTAGACATTTAGAATTGGATATCTTGTAAGGTAAACTCAGCATGTCCAAAACTGAATATTTCCCCCCAAATCCTTTCCTTACAAACTTCTCCATTTCTATAATGGGCACCATTATCCTCCCAGTTCCCTGCCTCACTCAGTTCTTGACTCCTTTCTATCTTTCGCTCCTCTTATCCAATCTGTTGCCAAGGACTGTCAATTTTACCTTTTCAACATCTCTCAAATGTGTCCTCTTTTCTCCTCTGTTACTTCCACCATCTTGGTGCAAGCCATCATCTCCTCATTCTTAGACTACTGCAATAAATTGCCATTTAGTTTGCTTTCCTCAGACACTACCACAGTCCATCCTCTACTCAATCATCAAAGTGATTTCTCTAAAGCAAGATTTGAATGTTACACCCCTTACATAGTAAACTCCAGTGGCAAAGTATCACCCCCAAGATCAAATATAAAACCCTGATTGACATTCAAAATCCTTCATAATTTATCCCTACCACCCCCACCTTTCTAGTCTTTGTATACCTTATATCATCTATCTCCTATCCTCTCCCTACCACTTTCCCCTCCTTGCCGCATCCTTTGATAGTTGACACTGGTCACCTTTACTGTTCTGTAAATGTGATTCTCTGTCTCCTAACTGCAGCATTTTTACTGACTATCCCTCTTGCATGAAATGTTCTCCCTTCTCATTTCCAATTCCTGACTTTTTTAAAATTTCAGCTAAAATTATATCTTCTACAAGAAGCCTTTCCTGATCTCTCTTAATTTCAGTAGCTTCCTTCTATTGATTATTTCCAATTTATTCTGTTTATAGCATATTTGTATTGAGTTGTTTTCATATTGTCTCTCTAGACTGTGAGCTCCTTGAGGGCAGGGGCTATCTTTTGCCTTTCTTTATATTCCTAGCACCAAACACAGTGCCTAGCACATAGGAGGCACTAAAATATTTATTGACTTTTTTGTTTAAAATTTGACTTTTGTTTTTGTTTTAAAAAAATCTTAATTTTATTTAATCAAAATTGTTACTTTTGTCTTCTACAGTCTCTCTCCCTTGTTCGATCATGAACTCTTTCCCATCTATAGATCCAAAAGGTGTTTTTTTTTTTTCTTGTTTCTCTAGTTTAGTTATGAGGCTTTTATGTCTTGTATCCGTTTAGAACTTATCTTGAGATACAGCGTATATAATGTTGGTCTGAATCAGTAGCAGTTCCTAACCTGGGTTCTATGAGCTTGTTTTTAAAAATAATTCTTTTGATAAGTACATTTCAGTCACTTTCATAATCCTTTTTATTTTATATATTTAAAATTTAAATTATTCTGAGAATAGTTTAATAGCCTTTTCCAGACTGCTGAAAAATGATTAAAAGCGCTTGACCTGTATCTAGCCTGTTTTCCAGACAACTTTCAATTTTAATTTAAGGATTATCAGCTTTTGTGAGGAAAAACTTATTTATTGTATTTCCATAAATGAAAGACACCTTATTATTTTGGAGGGAAGTTTTAGGGCTTCATCTTCCAAACAAAATTGTTTAACTGTATAATCTAATATAAAATATTATTATTGAAATGTTACTAAAATAAAATTTAAATATGATTCTATCCTATTTCAGAAAGCAAAATTTCATAGTTAACTCTCAAAGATAAATATTTTGTTATGTGTTATACTAATAAATTTATCTGGCCCTTTTGAAACCATAGGGGTAAATAAAGGCTGTAATGACCTGGAATTGGCTCGGCAGCTCCAGCAAGAAGAAGACAGACAGGGCATATCTGAGGGATCAAGGCAAGAAATAGAAGAATTCCAAAAATTGCAGGTATGGAGAAAATGCACATAATATTTGAATTTATCTTTTTAAAAAAATTTGGATAATTTTAATTTCTTCAAAGTGCTTTAACTTATAGTGTCCGTTTAAGTTCACAGCCACTTTGGATGTAGAGCAATTGTAGGAAAAGATGCAAAGAGGTTGCATGTCTTGCTCGAGATTTTAATTGGTGGCACAACCTATACAAAAAGACAGATTTTCTGATAACTAATTGTTGGGGGTTTTAGTTTTATTAAGGATTGTTTCCTGTGGAAAATGTGGTTTTTTTAACTTTGATTTTTGTATAATATGCCAGACAAGGATGAAATTGGAAGGAATATTAATTTTAATTGCTCATTTCAGTGTGAATTTTTTTAAAAGTGTACTCTGTAATTTTGTTCCAATGCTTATAGAACATGTAAAGAATCTCAACTTTGTTAGTTTGGAAAAACATTTCTCTTGTGATTTCCTCATTTGTAGAATAATTGACTGGTAGTTAGATTCTGAATCCATTCTTCAAAAACCTTATAAAACCAGAATGTATTTATATTTTTTGCAATTAAAAAAAATACTAGTAAACAATACAGTTGTTGATATAGGCTGAGCCTCAGTTTCCTAATCTATAAACAAGGAAGGTTGATCTGATATATAAACATTTCTCAAATTTCTTGATCTCAGAACCCTTTTATAATCTTAATTATTGAAGATGTCAACAAGTTTTTGTTTATGTGAGTTACATAAATAAGATCTTAATATTATAGCAAAGTGAAATGTACTGTGTACACATAGTAATAGAAAAGTTGTGGGATAATCAGCTGTGAATGACTTTGCTATTCTCAGCAATACAATGATGCAAGACTATTCTGAAGGTCTTATGATGAAAAATGCTATCCAAACCTAGAGAAAGAACTGATTGTGTCTGAATATAGATTAGCATCTATATTCAAAAAAAGCATATTTTTTTTTCTCCTGGTGGTTTTTTTGGGGGAGGGAGATCTATGTTTTCTTTTGCAACATTACTTTTATGGAAAAAATATTTTAATATTATTATGGCAATGCATTTGAGAACCACTGACCTAGACAGTCTCAATTTTATCTGTAATGAAATGGCTCTCAATCTTTAATCATATTACACAGACCTGTTCTTGACTAATTTTTCCTGGTTACCAAAGATTACAAGTCTTATCTACTGTAGACTTATAAATAAAAGCCTCATGTGGTCATCATAATTGTTGAGGGAGAAAAAAATGTACTAGTCTGCTAGAAAACATTTTTATTCATTGAATTGTTCTAGTTCTAAACATCTCTGCCTGTGAAAAGTGCAACAAGGTATAGTTTCCCTCTGCCTTTGAAAATTTCTCTTCCCAAGTTATTTTCAAGTTACCTTTTGTAGTATTTCCAAACAATGGACATGATTCCACAATAAGATAAAACATAGTAACAAGAGTTTTATTAACAGTTTACTGTTACTTAAAATGTCAGAGCTTTCAGGAGAATCATTTCCCTAAAACCATTCAGTACTTCAACTATTTCTCCATCTGTTCAAAGGCAAACTCAAAGACAGACCTTGGAGTCTGCACTGAACTTTTACTCTCTCTCACCATCATTATCCAATTAATTGCCAGTTTCCACAGTATCTCTTGAATTTTTCTTCTCTACATTCACCTCCCTAGTGTAGGTCCTCATTCCCTCCTATACCTGCCAAAATGATATTATCAAAGTCGAGTGGAAATCATTTCATTTTTCTGCATAAGAGACTTCGATGGTCCCATATTTCTTGTAGGATAAAATATATATAATGTATAAATCTGCTAGTTAAAGCCTTTCACAATCTGGCTGCAACTATCATTCTAAACAAAGTTTTCTTGGTGAAATCTATGAACCCCTTCCTAAAATGATATTTTAAAATTTGTATAATGAAATACAGAATTACAAAGAAAACCAATTAATTAAAATTTATCAAAATTGTTTTAAAAACAAATGTCATGGACCCCAGATTTGAATCCTCATTTTAGACTGATTTCACATTACTTGCTCAGTAAAGTATCTGGTACATGATAGGTGTTTTAGTAAATGTTTATTGACTGATTCCTCATGTACTCTATATTATAGCCAGGCTGATTCTTCTCCATATATGACACTCTGACTCCTTGCATTATGACTTTGTACAGATTATCCTCCATCTGGAATGTTGCCTTTCATCTCTGCTTCTATACTCCTCACTCTTCCTCAGGGGTTAGCTCAAGTGCCACCTCATAGATAAAAAACCTTTCCCTAATTGTTGGTGCTCTTTCCTCTCCCTCCCCCAATTGATTACATACTTGTTTTAGATAGAGATTTTATTTATTTGTCTATGCACATATTGTTTTCCCAATAGAATTTATTTTCATGAAGGCATTTTTGTCCATATATTCCTAGAGCTGAATATAATGCATCAGTTCAACTTAGTCAGGAAATCCAGGTTTTAAGCACATCTTTCACAATAGCTTTGTGACCCTGGGAAACCTTTTAATTGTCCTGAGTTTTAGTTTTCTAATCTGTAAGATAGGATCTTAGGATCACTATGATTTAGAGCTTGAAGGGACCCAAAGGGTCAATCATTCAATTTAGTCCCCTCATTTTATATCTGAGGCCCAATTTTACAAATTGAGGCTGAGAAAAAAGTTAAGTGACTTGGCCAAAGTCATATAATTACATAGTAGAAGTAGCATTCTGATCATATTACTTGCAATAGCTAATTGACAGCAGTGTTGGAGACAAAGTGTTCTTTAAATTTTCAAGTGCTATATAAGTTTACATTGTTAGTATTATTATTTTTCCTTTTTTTCTCCAAATTATGATTTTATTACTTTAGAGTATACCTGGTGAGGAAATTTATTTTATAAAGTCATATTGGCAGCTGCTCTGAAACTTAGTCTTAGAAACTAACTTAGAAACTTAGTGCCTTTTTTTTTTTTTTTTTTTTTTGCTACAGGGCACTGAGAGGTTTAAATGACTTATCCATAGTTACAAAGAAAATAAGGCTAAGATAGGACTTGAACCCAAATCTTCAAGGGCTTTGAGGTCCTTTGCTGCCTTTTATCATACTTTGTAAATAGTACATTTCCAAATAGGTTAAGCAATAGTGCATTATCATTCATGGGATCATAGATTTTAAGCTGGAAGGAACTTTAGATATAATCTGGTTTGTCCCTCTTGTTTTATGAGATTACTCACTATAGTCCAGAGAGGCTAAATGATTTATCAATGGTATGTCTGGTCCAATTACTTTCCACCTATGTTGACTAGATGGATCAAATAATTAAATCATACATTTTTATTTCAAATAGAGGCAATATGGCTTAGACAATTCTGGAGGCTATAAACAGCAGCAATTGAGAAATATGGAAATTGAAGTACACAGAGGAAGGATGCAGCCAATTGAGTTTCATAAAAGAAAAGCTGATCTGCTGGAATCATTAGCTTTTGGCATAGATGATGGCAAAACAAGGACTTCTGGTGGGTATTTAGATTCTATATTAAGGAATCAGTAGGAGATTTGATTTTTACCATCACCATGAAAATGTTACTCATAATTATCCTCATTTGATTGACTTTAAAACATTGTAGGTAGGTATACTTGGATCAGTACTTATACTTAGACAATTTTATAAGTAATAAGGTTATATGAAGTATATTTGCTTTCTGAAATTATCCTGGTGGCATTTGTGTAAATAATTCATTTGTATTGCTTGTGTATAGCACAAAGCAGAATAACCTTTTATGCTGTTGTGTAAATTGCTTTTATATTATAGTAAAGGCTTTTTAATAAAGTAATTATGTAAATAGTAATTATATTATCCAGTATTTTAAATTTATTCGCTTATACATTTGGAACCTGAAAATGCTATTTATTTTGAAGCAAAATTCTAATTATCTCCTCTGTATGTTACTTCTCTAACCTTATTCATTTTTTGTAGTATTCTAAAATATAAGTTAATGTCTTTTACTTGTTTCTCACTTAGTGTTGTGCCTTTGATAGTATTCAAACAGTACCTGTTCTTGGTTTGATTTCTTATTTCTAAAAAAAATCGCTATGCTCTAGAGAGCTATTATGTAGTCTTTTCATCTTTCTTTCTCCTATTTCAGGAATAATTGAAGCCCTCTATAGGCATTATCAGAATGAAGCGAGAGAGGTGAGGCGAGTGTGGCTTTCCACAGGAGTAGACCATTTTTATTCATCTTTAGGAGACAAAGGCTGGGGTTGTGGCTACAGAAATTTCCAAATGTTACTTTCATCTCTATTGCAAAATGATTCTTATAAGGACTGCTTGAAAGGTATGTAAAATATTTGCCTTTCTGAACCAATAATCTTTTCAAGTATATGTGAAGTATATCCTATTTAGGAGGCAGTTAGGGGTGTAGCCTAGAAAGATCTGCATAAATATTATAACTACTCTTTCTTTGGAGTTTTTAGGCAGATTGTGGAATAAGGAGGGAAAGGAGAGGTGAGTAAGCACTCCGGTTCACTTTCTTCATTTAGTAGCAAATATTTTCTAAATGAGTGATTTTTGTGGGGAGAGACCACACAATAGAAATGAAAGATAGGCAGTGTATAAACTTAATATATCCTACTTAGATTTGTTGGTGGATACTTTTGTAGTCAGCCAGGGCCTCTGATAAAGGATCAAAAGCTGAAGACAGGGGCAGCTAGGTGGTGCAGTGGATAGAGCACCAGCCCTGAAGTCAGGAGGACCTGAGTTCAAATCTGGTCTCAGACACTTAACATTCCCTAGCTGTGTGACCCTGGGCAAGTCACTTAACCTCAATTGCCTCAGCAAAAAAAAAAAAAAAAAAGCTGAAGACAAACATGGGTACAAAAGGTTTTCTTCCAAGCATTTTTTTTCTAGGAAGACTATAAGTCTAGGAAGCATGTAAGTGCTAACATCTTTAAATTGGTTTGTGACAAAAAGCACAAGTAACTTCCCAACTTCTTATTTGTATGCATAATAAGGGTCATTTGTGATATATGTCAGTGTTTTCACCAAGTTTTTGTCACATCCAAGGAGTTCTAGTGCAGTGGACTAATGGTTTCTTATTGCTTATGATCCAAAATCTATGGTTTGAGTTATTTGAACGTTATAATTGGAAGAATGCAGTGTAGGAGAAAAAGGGATTGGGGAAAATATGCCTAATCCATTGGTTTATTTTGCAAATTTATTAGTTCTGTTGTTGTAGACCTGGCTGAGGCCTGAGAAACTTTATCTGGAAATCCCAAAGACCAAGAGCCCCTTCCAGCACTCTGAAGTTCATTTTCTATACAGTTAATAGTTCATTGGGAATAAGGTAAAGAGACTCAGTGACTAAATAAACAAAAAAGGTGCCATTAAGTTTATTTCTTTCTTAAGTCATTTCTACATTCCAAAGTGTGCTAGTTATAGAAACAATAGTCATGTTAATATGCACTTAGTGTTTATATACTTCATACATTGAGGTGTTTTTCATCAATGAGATAAGGACTGGAATATGCTTCTACTACAAAGCTTAAATGTTAATGTATAGAAAAGAAATGACTTGAAGCTGTTAGAATTGGAATAGATTTTGTGTTTCTGAATTTATAATTGTACAAAAGAACAATTATGCTTTTGAAATTTTAACTGTGATTCTCCAGGTACTTACCACTTAGTGCATCTTAAGTGAATTGTTAATCATTTTATTAGTGATTTAAAAGCAACAAAATAGAATATTTTAATAATTAAGCCATTCATAATATGTTTATAATATGTGGTACATTATTGACATAATTTCAGATATGTCAATTCCTTGCATTCCAAAAATTCAGTCCATGATTGAAGATGCATGGAAAGAAGGGTTTGATCCTCAGGGTGCCTCTCAACTCAACAACAGATTACAGGGAACAAGAGCCTGGATTGGAGCATGTGAAATATATTCACTACTAACTTCTCTCAGGCTAAAGTATGTATCTTTTAAAAAGAACTGTTGTAATTGCTTATTTTTCTTTTGTTATTTCTTTGCTTTTATGTTTTAGTTTTTTAGTCAATGAATTTTTAAAATGATTTTTGTCAAATTACATATGAAAATAATTCTTGTTATAAATTGATAAAAGTGCAACACTTTTTTAGCACATAATTAGGATGATACTTTTAAAATCAGATTCTATTTTTGTTAGTCTTTTCCTTAGCTCTCTGTTTGTACATTAAGTATTTATTATGATCATACTAAACTTACAAATAATTTTGGGGAAAGGAATATTTTCATTTGAATATCTTTTTTTTTTTAATTTTATTAAAACTTTTTATTTGCAAAACATATATATATGGGTAATTCTTCAACATTAACCTTTACAAAGCTTTCTGTTACAAATTTTTCCCCCCTAGTCTCCACCCCTCCCCTAGATGGCATGTTAATTATGTTAGCTACATATTAATTATGTTAAAATACTTGACAAATCCAATATATGTATACATATTTCCACACTTATCATTGTTGTGCAAGAAAAATCGTATCTACAAGAAAAAAAATCAGAGAAAGGAAACACAATGCAAACAAACATCAATAGAGAGCATGAAAATGTTATGTTGTGGTCCACATTTCATATCCCTCTCTCTGGGTGTATATGGCTTTCTTCATTGAACAATTAGAAGTGGTTTGAAACATTTCATTGTTGAAGAGAGCCATGTCCATCAGAATTGATCATCATATAGTATTGTTGTTGCTGTGTATAATGATTTCCTGGTTCTGCTCATTTCACTTAGCATCAGTCCATGCAAGTCTCTCCAGGCCTTTCTGAAATCGTCCTGCTGGTCATTTCTTATAGAACAATAATATTCCATAACATTCATATACCATAATTTATTCAGCCATTCTCCAATTGATGGGCATCTATTCAGTTTCCAGTTTCTAACCACTACAGAAAGGGCTGCCACAAACATTCCTGCACATGTGGAGCCCCTTCCTTCCTTTATGATTTCTTTGGGATATAAGCCCAATAGAAATGCTGCTGGGTCAAAGGGTATGCACAGTTTGACAACTTTTTGAGCATAGCTCCAAATTGCTCTCCAGAATAGCTGGATCCATTCACAGTTCCACCAACAATGTATCAGTGTCACAGCTTTCCTACATTTCCTCTGACATTCGTCATTATCATTTCCTCATTTTAGCCTCATTTGAATATCTTTTAGGCAATTTGTCTTAGTGCTGTCTGTCATTGGTTTTGTACTTCTATTTCAACATGAGATTATGAGTTTAAGTATTTTCAGTCATTCAAATGGCAACCCTTTCCTTCTTGGAATATATTATTTTGAAGAACACAAAATTTGAATTTGGTCTAAAATGACAACTATTTTCCCAGCAATTAAGTTTCCAGGCCCCAAAGAAAAAAATCTTTGCTTTGACTTTTTTTCTCACCTCTAAATCTGTGTGGAAGATCATTCTCTGATGAAATCATTGAATAGTAACTTGATAATCAATTAATAGATGGTCATTATTACATTTATTTATGCCTATCCACTATTAATGATTTTAGGACATGTCTTTAGATTTTATTTTCTTTAAGGATTTGGTGATGTATGTTTTGTCTAAATTTCTGATAATGATTTTGTGATCAATGGGTTTGCATTTAGGTACTGGATAAAGTTTATTTTAAGCTTGATAATTTGACCTCTCTTTATGAAGAGAGAATATTAGTTCAGACATGGCTTACAGTGATTTCACAACTCTTTAATTATTATTTGAATCCTCTTTTTTTAGCAGTTTGTTATTCAAATGTGATTATTTTTGTTTGATATTAATAACCAAATTGAGAGAATAAAATTTGTCTTTGCCTTTTGACTGTCAAACTCAAAGAACTTGTAAATTAAGCCATATCTCAAACTTTGTATATTTTATTTGTAGAGTTGTTTAGGGTTCAGATGAAATGCAATTTTTATATTTTTCCTACAGATTATATGTGGATTATTTTAATTTATTACTATTTTGAAAAATGTTTTATTTTAAAACTTAAATAAGAAAAGAAAAATTGTTATGTTCACAGCAGAGTGTAAAGGATAATTCAGAATATGTAACAAATTTCCATTTCAAGAAAGAATATATAATAGAAGATATTGTATTCAAAATTGTCCATCTTTTCATTGCTTCCTTGTAGGTTTTCTTTTGTTCTTTACTGTGCACTTTTTACTTTATTCTTTTTCCCCCCTTTTTTCTATCCCATTTCCCCCCAGCAGGCTATAAATAAGCATGGATATATTTGTGCACACACGTGTGTGTGTGTGTGTATAAAATATGTGCACTTACACATGTATCTAAAACAATAATATGACTGACATAGATTTCTCTCTTGATTGAATCTTTTTTAAATTTAACTTTGAAATCAATAATTACTACCTTTACTTTTTTTCCCTAATGAATTCTTTTCCTGATCATTATTATTATTGTGTTTGTGTGTACCTCTTATTTCCTATCTACCAATTCTACTTTACTCCTGCCTGTTAATTGCCTTGCTATTGTTTAACTTTCCCCATCCCACTCCAGAGATCTTTCCCTAATGCTCTCCTCCAACTTCTGCCTCTAACCACACCCCCTTTTCACAGCTACAACTCCCATTCCCCTTAATCTACCCACCCTTCTATATCCTGCCTTATCCTATTCCCTTCCCCTCTTATTTCTGGGTAGATTTTGAAGTCTATGTATTATTTCTTTTTAACTCATTTCCAAGGTGAATAGAATTTCAGAACTACCAACCCTTCTCTTCCATCTAATATCATATATTGGTTCTTGTTCTTGCACCTCATTCATATAGCATAAGTACTATTTTTGCTTTTTGCTGCAGAGTTTTATTTTTTAGAGTCACATCACATTCAGCTCTGCCCCAATCTTTCTTTTGGACTATTCAATTACTAATGACAATTTTAGATATGTGGTTTACATTTCCATATATAAAACAAACAGTTTTTCCTTACCGAGTTCCTTGAAATTAGTCTTTGATTGTCCTTACATATTAAATTTTCTATTTTCAGGTTTGCATGAGACAAAATCCTGAAAATCTGGCAATTCATTGAATGTGTTATTACTATTATTATTTTTTTTTCCTGAGGCAATTGGGTTTAAGTGACTTGCTCAATCACACAGTTAGGAAGTATTTAGTGTCTAAGGCCAGATTTGAACTTGGGTCCTCTTGACTTCAGGGCTGTGCTTTATCCACTATGCCATCTAGCTGCCCTTATTACTATTTTTAAATGAAGGTAATTGAGCCTAAGGTGAAGTAATGTAAATGAAAGATTGCTTCATGAAACATGGGTTCAAATCTTGCCCTACATACTTTGTAGACATGTGACCATGAAATAGTCAATCTTTTAGAACCTCGCTTTTCTCATGTGCAAAATGGGGGTAAAAATAATAATATTCACACCATCAGTAACAGTCTTTGGAAACCTTAAAGAACTGTTTAATTGTGAATTGTTATGAACAGCAAATAGCCACTTGTTCAACATAAATAACTTCTATTCTGACAAATTAAAATGCTCTCATTTTATTCTTGGAAAAATACAGGCGAGTAAAAGTAAATTTATGGACTTTCTGTTTCTATTTACTAATTGTGACTATAAACATTTTAATATATACTTTTTCTGAGATTTTTTTTCACTGAATTTTTATAGGTGTCGAATTATTGATTTTCACAAGTCTACTGGTCCTTTGGGCACACACCCTCGATTATTTGAATGGATATTAAACTACTATTCTTCAGGCAGAGAAGGAGGTCCAAAGGTAGTCTGTTCCTCCAAACCTCCCATCTATTTACAGCATCAAGGTTAGCACTGAGTTCACATTTTTGTGTGGTATTTCTAGGATGACCTATCAAGTGACGTTTTCATTACAGTGCAAAATATTTGGTGACAGGACTAGTTCATAGCCCCATCTCTTTTTAGTGGGTCTTCTAAACCTCCATTGCCAAGGTGGAAAATATAAGATAATTGACTAACAGAAACAAGGAAAAGCATATTAGTAGTAAAAGAATCCCATTGCCTAAAAAGAAAATGCTTATTGTTATTTTGTAAGTTGTATATCATATTTATTTATTGTCTAATTTTGCTGGAGCAAGTACTGTAGACCATAAAATATGTGGATAAAATGATCAATAACTTGTTAATAGTTATTTTATTTTCATGTTAGGACACAGCCGAACTATTGTTGGAATCGAAGAGAGAAAGAACAGAACCCTCTGTTTACTAATATTTGACCCAGGTTGTCCTTCTTGGGAAATGCAAAAACTATTAAAACAAGACATTGAAGGAACCAGTCTCAAACAGCTCTGGAGATTTGTGGGAAATTTAAAGCATAAGCAGTACCAGATAGTAGCTGTAGAGGGTGTACTTTCTCCAGAAGAGAAAATTGTAAGTATCTTTAAAAAAGGAAAAAAAAACCATTTTATCATAAGAAGAATTGAGCTTATTGGCAGTTTAAAATTCCTGAGGGAAAAAATAGAGATCTCAACGTGTAGTTGTGTATATTAACTGAATAATCAGAACACTTTTGCTTGTATTTTCATTGAGTTACTGGAAAAGAAATATTTCTAACATTTACTTTTATTTTAGATTTTTATGGCACTCACTCATGACCTCAAAGTTTCTTGCACATTTTAACTTTAATATAATTAATTTAATAATTAAATTAATATAATTATTTAATAATTAATATAAAACAAATAATTGATAACTACAAATATTTTATGTATAAGGAAGTATAACTTAATAATGAGAACAAAATGATCATCATTGATGTTTCCCAAAAGGTTGTCCCTGATGTCTGGATTCAGTCACATGGAAGCTGTCAGAAGTATCTGAATATCCAAGACCTCTCTACATTTAACTCCCAAGTTGTATAAATACCCTTCAGATGATAAATTATTAAAGTGATAGTTTTCATATTAGGTGATCCTAAATGGAGATTTTGTCCACTTTAGATGAATAGATGTCACTCATGTGTCATTTCTCAGGAGGAAAATGTATAAACCATTCTTAAGGAAAAACTTTTTTTAAGGGACATAATATAAAATAAACATCCATACATTTGTGATGTAAAACATGATAGTTTCATGTTTGCTCTTTGGAAAGGAAGTAGGAACTTAGTGGAGGGTTTTTGTATTTGTTTTTTTTTTTTTTTTTGCTGAGGCAACTGGGGCTAAGTGACTTGCCCAGGGTCATACATTCAGGAAGTGTTAAGTGTCTGAGGCCTTTGAACTCAAGTCTTCCTGACTTCAGGGCTGCTGCTGTATCCACTGGGCCACCTAGCTGTCCCAGGAGTTAATGTTTTGAAGGCATGTTTAAATTTACATACATGATTTACCTGTCTTCATGTTTTTCTCCATTACCTAGCCAGAGTCTAACACTTAGGATTTAATTAATTAATTTGTTTTAACACTTAGAATTTTATAGGAAAAGAACTGGTGCTGACAATTATGAGTACAGATAAATAGACATATTTAAGAGAGTGGTAGCTAGGTATCTTGGCACCTCTTCACAATGTGGGTTATAAAGAAAGCAGAAATTAATATAAGAAGATTTTTAGAAGGTCCTCAGTTTAGTAGTTCTTGACAGTAAACTAAAGAATTTTTCTCATTTGTGAATGTATTCAGTGACAAACCCTTCTGTTGATTTTAGCTAAATGAAACCAAAGATTAATCTAGTAATAGAATTTGTAAGCTGAATAATTACTAATGTATAAATAATATCTGAAATCCTTTTTGAGGTTGAAGATTACCATACAGTCTTAGTGGAATTCTAGAGTTATTTCCTCATATGTGAAACCAATATTTTGGATGCATAGCATGAAAAATGAGTGCTTTTTGGATTCTGCTGACAGTATTTTTTGAACTAAAGATTATAGTACTGACCTTGAATCATGAGACATATCTTAAGGAACATTAAAGTAGAATATTAAGGATAGAAGGAAGTGTTTTCGTTGTTAGGGATAGGAATATATTCTAAACTTTTGTTTCCATAGGTATCAGTTGTTTGTAATATGTCTTAATTTCTTACATACATAGTCATCATGCCTCCTATCATAAATAAAATATCTTTCATTAAGGATCTTGTATATCAAACTTCTCAGAACTTTGCTCCTGTAATCTTGCAGTTGCCCATTTTTCAATTGGTGACTTAAATATTTGTTTTTTTCCCAAGTTATCTGAGATTCTTATCAATAAAAACGTAGGTGACTTTTTCATTTCTCATAAACAGTTATACAGGGATAAGGACTCAATTTCATTAATATAGGGAATTTCATAGTTAAAAAAAAATTCTCTCTATTCCTGCAGCTCAGCACTCTCTGCCACTTATACTCTCAAGAGTTACATAGGGCACTGAGTCATGATTTACTCAGAGTCATGTTGTCAATCAGTGTCAGAAGTGAGCTTGAGCTTACATCCTTATGGCATTGAAGTTGGCTGTCTATCCACTACATCATACTTGCTGTCTCTCATATATTACATAAACTCATCATTATCTAAAATATGGCATTAAATAGCTTCTTCAGTATAAAGTAGGCAACATTTTGTTTATAAAATTAAATATACTAGAGATGTGTTTAAATGTGTCCATCTGTGCCCTATGCTTTGTATTTTTCAAAACCACTAGTCTTGTACTTTATAGACATAGGTGATACTTAATCATTAATTGATCTATAGATTTCCTAAATTCTCAAAATGAATATATTTTCTCCCTTTTTTTTTTTTTTTTTTTTTTTTGGTGTTGAGGCAATTGGGGTTAAGTGACTTTCCCAGGGTCACACAGCTAGGAAGTGTTGTGTCTAAAGTTAGATTTGAACTCAAGTCCTCCTGACTTCAGGGCTGGTGCTCTCTCCACTGCACCCTAGCTACCCCCTAAAACATTTCTGAAAAAATAAAACTTACCAAAGCTTTTACAAATCCAATCTTTTTTGATGTGCTTAGTGTTATTTTCTCCAGAGATTACTTCAATATGAGGTATGGGCAATAAAGTGCAGCTATTTTAGAATAATTTTAGGCTTTGTCCTGCTAAATCCAAATATTTTTTCTGCTATAGGGTGCTCGAAATTAGTTGTCATCACTGCTTTTCAACTCCCACTATATGCCACATCTGGAACACACTCCACTCTTCTCTATCTAATAAAACCTCTCTTTTCCCTCAAAATTCTTATCAAGTACTACTCCTGCTTTTTAAGACTTTTTATTCCCACTTTTCATCTTCACCCTTCTCCTCCTAAGCTAAAATTGACCTTTTCACTTCCTTGGAGTTTTTACCAAACATTGTCTAATTGTGGACTCATTTTTATAACATTGTTTTCTTTGGATTGATCATAGCTTTGTATATATGGGTTCTTCCCTCATATTTTATTGTAGCCTTCTCAAGAACAGTTGTCCCTACTCCATACATTGTCTTAAACAATGTGTCTTTGTGAGTGGATAAAGTGTAATGTGTAATGTATAATGAACCTAGAGAGGTAAATTAGAGCCTACTGTAAATTTAAGACAATTGGCATATATTGTTAATATGATATTATTAGTATGTTTTTTGTGTCCATCACTTAGGTACCATTAGACCCAATCTTGAACTTAATTCGATATATTCCCCAAGATTTGGAATATTCTCAGTCATAGTCTCTTTGTGTTTGTTGTTGTGCTTATGAGTATGTCTCAGTGTCACTTTCCTTGTTTTGTATATTCATATCCTTGGCTTGTTCTGTATCTTTCTTCAAAGCTGTGTTGATTCTCTCTCTCTCTCTCTTTCTCTTTTTCCCCATAACTAGTTACAATGCAGAATACAACTCAATAGTTTTTTTTTATTATTTGTTGCTTATTAAATGGCATTCCAGTATTATTCTTTTCCATGTTATTTTTCAATTAATATTTTCTCCCCCATTCAAAAGAAAAAACACATTTGTAACAAATATGCAGTTATAAATTGCTACAAATTAGAGAAATGCAAGTTATAATTATTGTTTTCTTTTGTTTTGTTTTGCTGAGGCAGTTGAGGTTAAGTGACTTGCCCAGGCTAGGGCAGGAAGTGTTAAGTGTCGGAGGACAGATTTGAATTCAGATCCTCCTGACTTCAGGGCTGGTACTCTATCCACTGTGCCACCTAGCTGCCCCAATCCTGTGATCTTTTGTGCTAACATCTCAATTTAAAATATATATATATATAT